>JAJJLU010000452.1:0-42085 GCA_023807065.1 Isotricha intestinalis | reverse complement strand
TAGAATAGAAGAAGTATTTAAAAAAATAAATACTTTTTTGACTAAATCTTATGCTAAAGATATGTTTTTAATACCAAATTTAATTAATTTCGTAAATAAAATAACAAAAAATACAAATACTAAAATATTATGTGAAGCAATAACAATATTTTTAGATTACTTTAATAATATAGTAGGAAAATTTTATTTGAGTCAATTTGACATAACAAAATTCTTATAAATTATCATTTAATGTAGAATGTTTAAATAAAATGATAACAAAATTTTATGATAATAATGATATATTCTTAAGAAAAATAGATGAAAAATATTTACAACATATAATAGATAAAATATTTGAAACAATAATGAAAAATTATTCTCCAAATAATCCAGTTTATATAAGTGATAATGCAGATTCAGGAGATGATAATAGTAATTCAGAATTTGGATTAAGTACAAATTACATTTTATTATTATTTTTTCTATTAGATAATAATTTCTCTATTTTTAAAATTATTTTCAGATTATCTTCATTAAGAAAATTTATTTTACCTAAATTTGAAGATAATAATTTTATTAAAACTTTACCTTTCTTAGATATGATTTCTTGTATTGCTTCTTTAAATAAAAAATTCTGTTTTTTATGGTATCATTCTTCTGTTTTGGAAAAAATTTATTCTAATCAAAAAGTTAATAAAAAATTTTTATTATATTGTTGGATTAGTATCAAATTAAATTTCTTAGGATTAATATTAAGATATAAAAATTTAAGAAATAAATTTTATGAAACAATTAAAGAAGTTGATAGTTCTTTAAATTGTTTTTTACATTTTAGAAATGTTCTTGCTTTAACTGTTGATTTAATTGTCGATTCAAAACAAGATTTCGAAGAATATCAAAGAGATAATTTATTTTATTTAACTAAAGAAATTTTATGTGATTTTATCCTTTATTGTGAAAATAAAGAATGTTGTCAGCAAAAATTTGAATTAGTTAAAGAAATAGGAGAAAAAGATTCTTTAAAAAAAGAAAAAATGATAAAGTATTTAATTGATGATTTAAAATTAGCTTTGAAAGAAAATATTTATACTCATAAATTACAATGTGATATTGAGAAAAACGATAATAATGATATATTATAATAAAATTTTTATTAAATAAACTAAAAAAATTATTTATTATAATAAAAAATATTTTATAAAAAACAGTTATTAAAAAAATAAAAAAAATGACAGAACCAATAAAAAAGTCAAAAGATGAATTAGAAATGGAAAAGAAAGAAAAAGAAGAAATGGAAAAGCAAAATCGTTTAACAAAAGAAATAAAAGAAACAGAAGAACAATTAAAATTTACATTAGAAGAAAGAAAGAAAGTATTATCTCAAAAAAAGAAAGAAATAGAAAAAAAAGATAAAATAATAAATCAAATGGAAGAAACAAATCTAAATTTAACTAAAGAAATAGAAAATTTAAAAGTAGAAATGGAATCAAAATTAAGTAAAATTGAATTAACATTAAATGAAACCAAATTTTGGGAAAAAGAAAGAAAAGAAAGATTATCTTCTTATCAACAAGTTTATGATTCAAAAGAAGAAGAAATAAAAGCTTCTGAAGAATTAATAAAAAATTATAAGAAAGAAATAAATAAATTAAGAAAAAATATTGATAAAAACGTAGATATAGATAAATTAAATGAATTGACTGATAAAATAAAAAAAACAATAAATAAAAATAATGAAATTGAAAATGAAATAAAATATTTAGAAGAAATTCAAAAAGAACATTTTAAATGTGAAATAGAACAAAATAAATTAAATAAAGATATTGAAGAAAAAGAAAAATTTATTGTTGAATTAAAAAAAGAAAATAAAGAAAATGCAAAAATTATCTCTGATGAAGGTTCAAATGTAATTAAAAAAAAATTAGAAAATAAAATTCCAAAAGGAGAAGTTTTAGAAAAAATGAATAAAAATAGACAAATAATTTATTATGATGTTCAAGAAAAATTAGATGAATGTAAAGATTTAAATGAAGAACAAATAGAAGAAATTTATAATAATAATGATAATGATTTATATATTAGTAAAAAACATAAAATTAAAAAACCTCCTTATGAAATTGAAAAAATTAATCAAGAAAAAACAAGAAAAAAAATTTTAGGTATTCAAAGAAATTTATCTGAAAGAATAAGAATTGGAAAAGAAAAAGATATGGATATTATTTTACCTAAAATTAATCTTTTTAATTCTCAAGAAAAAAAAATTTTATCAAATGTTTTACCTAAAACAGAAATAGAAAAATATGAAAAAAGATTTGAAAGATTAGATAATGAAAAAACTAATTTACAAAGAAAATATAATTTAGAAACTAAAGAATTAGATAATAAAAATATAGATTTAAAAAAAAGAATTGAATATTCAAAATTACAATTAAAACAAAATGAACAAAATAATAAATTAATGAAACAACAATTAAATGAATATAGAAAAGAAATTTTGGAATTAAAAAATAGAATTGAAAATTGTTTAAAACATTTAGAAAGTCAAAAAAACAATTTAAAAGATAAAGATGAGGAAAATAAAAATATTTCTAAAAGATTACAAGAAATTCAAATGAAATATGAAAAAGCTCCTCTTAAAAAAGAAAATGATGATGAAGGAAATGAAGAAGAAAATGAAAATGATAATGAAAATAATTTTGATGATGAAGAAGGAAATGAAGATTAAATATTTTTATATATTACATTTATTTTATATTATTTTGACGATAAATATTTTTAAAAAAAAATATTAAAATATACCTTTTTTAAATAAAAAATAAATGAAATAAATAAATCATAATCAAAACCTTTTTAATTTTCCTTGAATAATTTGATTTAAATTAATTTCTCCTAAATCACAATAAACTTCTAAAAAATAAGTAAGAACACCATTAATAATACATTTAACATAAATATTATTATTAGAAAATTTTTCAGCAATTTCATCACAAGAAATATAACCAATAATTCTAATTAAAGAAAAAACAATAACAGAAATACTCATTGATAAACTTTCACCTTTGCAATAATACATAATAGAACAAAAAAAAAATAAATACCTAAAATATATTCTATTATTTCCACTTATTAAACTAAATAAACTTTTTATTGTCATTATACTAATTAAATTTTTAATAATATTTTCAAAAAAATTTCTGTATTTCCCTTTTTTAATATGTTTAAAATTTAATAAAGAACCTCTGATGATTGTAGTTAAAAAAGTTTCAAATATAATATTTGTTGTTTTTGGTGTTTTTTTAATTTTTATTTCTTCTTTTTCATCAAAATTATTATTTTCTATTCTATGAAAAATAGGACTGCATATACAACAATCTGGAGACCAATATGCATACCATGGATTTGGTTTTAATTCTTTTATTTCTTTTATTTCTTTTATTTTTTCTTCTTCTTTTTCTTCTCTTTTTATTGTCGATGATATTGAATAATTAATAAGGAGAATTAGACAAAAATACTTATTATTCATTTTTTTATTTTTTTTTTATTTTTATTTTTTATTTTTTTTTATTAGATTTAATTATTGTTTAATTTGCTTTTGATGATTTCTTATTTTTTTTGGGTTTTTTAAATATAATTTAAATTTAATATTATGCAAAAGAGATGTTTTTATCAAATTGATATTTTAAGTCCTTCTCCAATTTTATATGTTTTTAAAGAAAAAAGAAGACCAACATATTTAGGTGCAATATTAACAATCTTAATGATATTATTTACTTTAATTTTTTCAGTTCAATTATTTGTAAAATGGTGTTTACATAAAAATTACTATGTAGGATATAATAAAATAAGTTTAAATGAATCAAATTCCTTTGATTTTAATGATGGAGTTTTTGCTTTTAATTCTGAAATTTTAGAAAATGAATTAAAAGACAAATATATTTTTAAAATATTTTTAGCAAATAATAATGGAGATTTAAATGAAGTAAAATATGAAAAATGTGATTTATTTAATTTAAAATATAATATTAACTTTGATAAAAATAATTACAATTGCATAGGAAGAAATAATAAAATAACTTTATCAAATTATTTAAATGAAAAAGAGACATATTTAACATTTCAAATAATAAAACAAAATTTAACTTATGAATCAACAATTAATAAAATACCATTTAATTTTATATTTAGTATTCCAAAAATTGAACATTCAAATTTTAAACATCCAATAAATATTCAAAAATTATCAATACAATTTAAATTATCAACAGAATATTATACTCATATAGAAAATTATTATAAAACAATAGAATATGAAACAAATTCAGGAATAATTTCAAGTAATTCAAAATCATTATATTTTGCATTTTTTGATGAGTCATTAACAATAAAAGAAATATCTAATAAAATATTAAAAACAAATGATACTAAAATAGGAGAAATAAATTTTCATTTAAATTTAGTTAATATAGATAAATATTCAAGAACTTATCCTACTATTTTAGATATTCTTTCTCAAATTGGAGGAATCACTTCTATTTTTTTTCAAGGAACAAGAGTATTTATGTCTATTTTTGCTTCTACTAAAAATAATTATGTTATTTTCAGTCATATTGTTAATAAACATAATGAAAATTTAAAACAAGAGCAAATGAAAAGAAATATTAATTTTAATCAAAATATAAATGATTTTAATAGTGATTCTGATGTCTCTATTCCTAGAAAAAAAATTTTAGATGAAAAATCTTTTACTATTAATAAATCTATTTATTCTTCTGAAAAAATGATTAATTTTAATTCTATTGATTCTAAGAATAATAGTAATTTTATTAAATCTGTTACCCATAATAATGTAAAAAAAAAAAAATTTTTTAGAAAAATTTTAACTAATAATAATATTATTGAAGGAGGAATTCTTCAGAAAATTTCTTTATGTAATTCTTTCCTTATTCAAATTTTCCCTTTTAATACAAAAAACAAAAAAATTTTAAATATGAGTGAAGATTTTATGAGAGATTGTCTTGGTATTGAAAATATTATTAAAACATATTTAAGAATGAATCAAATTATTAAATTATTAAATTCTGATAGAAGAAGAAAAGTAGATGAAATGGATTATAAAATAATAGAAAATATAAAAAAAATAGAAAAAGACGAAGAAATAAAAGAAGAAAAAATTCAAAATGAAAAAAAAAAAAAAGAAAAACCAAATAAATAAAAAAAATATTAATCTAAAAATAAGAAAAATTAAAACACCTTTTCATTAAAATTTCCAGTTAAAGAATAATATTCTTCAACTTGTCTGGGAATTTCCTTTAAAACTTCTTCAGCTAATTCTTCCTTTCCTCCTTGTTTAAACTGTTCATATTGAACAAACTGAACTAAATCTCTTCTAGTAACTCTTCCATTACAATCAGTTAAAGGAAATTCATCTCCATCTAAAACTATCATATTTGTAAAATCACTCTTTCCAATTCCAATAATAATAACACTTAAAGGTAAATTTGCACAATCAATTAATAATTTAATTGTTTCTTTCATATCATTTATAATTCCATCTGTTAATATCATTAATATTTCATAATAATTGTCTTTCGGATGTTTCTCTATTTTTAAAGATATTTCTTCCATTACTTTTATTATTATAGGAGAAAAAAAAGTTGGTCCTGAAAATTTTATTTCTTTAAGAGATTTTTTATAAACTCTAATTACTTCATCTATTGTTTTTATATCAGGTGATTCTTGAAAATTTATATTAAAACAATGATTAACTGCTTTTTCATTTTTTGGAATTCCACCAAAACCATAAACAGGAAAAATTTGATCTCTATCATAATAACCAACAATTTTACCACATGATAAAATTGCTTTTTCATAATCATTTGGTTCTTCGCCATCATAATGTAATGATTTTTTCTCATTTGGTTTTCCATTCGATATTGTATAATCAATTGCAATATCTAAATTTATATCTATTCCTTTTTTTAAATAATCTATGAATGTTAATTTTTTAATTAATTTATGCACTAATGTTATTTTACCTATTATATTATTATCATCATTATTATTATTGTTTGTTATATTTGTTTTGTTTAACTTTTTATATATTATTATTGGAGAGTTTATATTATTTAAAGAAAATTGTGCATATGATGAAGGATATGAATCTGTTGTTTTATATATTTCCATTATTATATTTTGATTTTCTGTTTCTCTTAAAAAAAATGAATCTATTCTTATTTTCTTTAATTTACACCTATTATTATTTAATTTAAATTCCATACTTTTATAACATGGTCTCCATACTTTTCCATCATTATAATTATTCAATATAAAAAATCTTTCATAATTATCATTTTCATTAAATTCAAATTCAATATCTGAAAATTCTGAAATTGTATTTTCTAATGTATTATCAATTTGTTTTAAAGTTAATTCAATTTCTCCTATTTCATTTTTTGAATTTTGATTTATTATTTTTTTTATACATTTAAAATTTTGACTTCCCATAATATAACTCACGGAAAATTCGATTATTGATATTTTTTTTCCTTCTTCCATAATTTGACATCTTATAATTTGTTCTTTTTCAAAATAATAATCTAATAAAAAAGTTGTTCCATAAAATATTTCAAAACCTAAATTTTGTTCAGTTTCTTTTAAAAAATCAAATTGTCCATATTTTTTATTATTACAAATGAAAACTTTAACACTATAATTTAAAGAATCATTTTTTAAGTTTAATAAACTTATAAATAACTCTACTTTTGTAGATAATTTATCTGATTCATTTAAAATTTTATTATCTAATTTTTTGTTAAATATATATTCTCCTTTTGGAAAGTTTCTTTTTTGATAATTTTTTTTAAAATTTTCTAAAAAGTCTAAATCTTTTGAATGTAAATCATATATTCTTTCTGAATTTGGAAATTTTTTTGTTTCAATATTATCATTTTTTTGATGGTCTTCTTTTACTTCTATATTTTTATTATTTTTATTTCCAGTAATTTTTTTCATCGTCAAAGAATCATTAGGATTAGTATTGAGTTCAGTGTTTTGATTATTTTTTGGATTTTTTTTATTTGGTGAAGAACAATTACCCATTTTTTATAATATTCACTATTTATTGAATTTCAAAAAAAAAATCCTATAAAATATTAGAAAATATTTAATAAATTAATTATAACCAAATGTTATAAATAGTTAAAATAAATTTTTATTGATTAATATTTAAATATGTTCATGATAAATTCTTTTTTTGAAAAATTTTTTGGAACAAAATTACAAAAAAGACCAGATAAATTTGATTGTACAATAGAAATAACAAGAATGTTAGATTTAATAAAAAGTGGATGGAAATTTTATTCAACAAAAGAATTTTTAGAATATTTTAAAGGAAAAAAAATGGATTATTTAGTAGGAATAATTGGAGATAAATTTTCAGGTAAAACTTTCATATTATCTAAAATATTGGGTAATTGTATACAAAATCCAGATTTAAGAATTAATCCAAGTTTATTTTTTAAAACATATAAAGATTATAATTTAGTGTTTTTAGATTCTTTAGGTTCAAATTTAACTCCTAAATTTTTTTTAAAAAATTTAGAAATAATGGATAAAGACGAAACAGAAATTGAAAAAATGAAAAGACAAAAAGATAATGAAATAACAACTAAAATAAATGAATTATTCATTAGAAATTTTGTTTTAGAAATTTCAGAACTTTGTATTTATGTTATTTCATATTTAGGAGGAAATGAATTAGAAAGATTAAATTCAATTAAACAAAAATTTACAGATAAAGTTATTATTATTCATAATTTAGTTAAATTAACTAGTTTAGAAGAAATTGATTTTTATTATGAAGCAATATTAAAAAGAGAATTAAATTTAGAAAAAAGAATAATTATGAATACTAATTATTGTTATTATATTTCTAAAGAAATAAATGAAAATAAAGAAATTTTACTTCTTCATCTTATTTTAGGAAATGATAATAATAAAGAAGTTTATGATTATAATTCAAGAATATTAGATTTTTTAAAAACTCAAATTAAGACTAAATCAGGTCACTCTTTTGATTTTATGGAAAAATTTAAAAATTTTTTCCAAAAATTTAATTTACAATACTTTGATTTAAAAACAAAAATATCTGAAAAAGAATTAAGTAATTTTGTTAATTTAAAAGATTCTATAAAACTTTATGAAGAAAGTGATGTGATTGTAGAAAATAATAAAATTATTTATCCTTTGGTGGAAAAAGAAAAAATTATCAATTTAAGATTTAAAAATATTAATTTAGATTTTATAAGTGGAAAAAAAAGTCAATTTAATGTGAATGAAATAAAAAAATATAAAGTTTATGCAACATTAAAAGGTTTAATCATTGAATTTTATCCTGAGGGAGATATTAATATAAATGATATTAAGTATAAGATTCATAGAGCCGGTAAACAACAAAAAATAGAAATTTTTGGAGATTATGTTAAAAATACTAATAAAAATAATTATAATGAAATTATTTCTGATACTATTAGTATATACAATCAATTTTTATTTCAAGAATATATTTTAAAAAGACAATTTCTTTTAGGGGACATTAATTCTAAAGAATTAATCAATGGAAAACTTATTATTAATATTAAAATCCTAAATTTTGGTGAAGAAAATGATGAAGAAATTGAGGTTTAATAATATATTATTTATTACGTTGTTTTATTTCATATATTTAAATTGAATAATAATTGGATTTTAAAAAATAAAATTTTATTTCATATAATAATAAGCACCATATTCAGAAGAACTTGACTGATAGTTAACTTTTTTTTGAGGAGAAAATTGATTTCCAATTTCAGTATTATTATCTTTAATATTAATATCAATATTATTATTATTATTATTATTTTCTCTTCTTCTCATTATTTTTTGTATTCCAGATTGTTTTTTGGGAATATCATTTCTTTTTAATTTTCTAAAATTATTTTCATAATTGTTTTCCTTATTATCATATATATTATTATTATCTTTATTATTATTATTAATATTACTGTCATAATTATTAAAATAATTTCTATTATAATCCCCTTCATAAGTATTATAATTACTGTAAGTGTTATTATAATTTCTTTTATCTTTTTTTTTTTCATCATTAAAATAATCTTTGAAAACAACAAAATTATTATTTTGTTGAACATAATCTTTTAATTGATAATGTTTATTTAAAAAATTTAAAAATTTAACACTAGGTCTATCATATCCTAATTTTCTAGGTTCAATTTGTTCTTTATCAATCATTTCTTGAAAAATAATTTTTCCAAAACCATTTCTTTGACATTTATCATAAACATAAAAGTCTAAAACACAAAGAGGATTAATTTCAGTAATTTTACCAATATCATCATAAATAAATAAATGTTTTTTTCCAATTTTAATAAATCCAATAAAAATATTTCCATCACATTTTAAATATATTCTTTGATCTGAATTAAAAAATTTATTTCCTGTTGTTATAACAGCTCCTAAATTTTGTGCCTAATTTTTTTTATATTGTATATTAAATATTATTTATTTTACTTCTGCTGATAATTTACCTACTGTATCTAATAAATAACATAAATTTTCGTAATTTTGTCTCGAAAATTTTCCTGGGTTACTTCCATCTAAAAAAACTATACCGTTATGAGATGAAAAATTTGAGCAATGATCTATGTCAAAATTGAATTTCATTTTTTTTATGTTTTTTTTTGGTTGTTTTATTCTTTTTATTTTTAAGAATTTTGTTTTTTTTTGTTTTTTTTTTTCAAAAAATAATTAAAATTAATTGTTTTTCATAATTCATTTATTTTTGTTATTCTTATCTAACTTTTTTTAATATTTTATAGATTATTTAATATAAATTTTATATAAATATATATATTAAAAAACAATATTTCCTTTCAAATTTTTTTCAAATAACATATTATATTTTAAAAAATAAAATTTAATTTTCCTTTTTAATCTGCGAATTATTAATTTCATTTTTATCATTTAAATCAATAGGATTTTGATTATTCATTAACATTTGATAAAGAAAAGGATTAGGTTGATTTAAAATGGAAGGATTAAAAGAAAAATCAGTTCCTTGACTATTATTATTTAAATTATTAATATTACCTAAATTATTAATATTTGTACTCATATTATTATCATTATTATTATTATTATTATTTTGAGTATTAAAAAATAAATTCTGAGGATTAATACTTTGATTATTTAAATTAAATTGAGGAAATAATTGATTTGGAATATTAGGAATTGGATTGTTTAAATTAGGATTATTATTATTTTGATTAGGAATAAATTGACTATTCATTTTATTTAAATTTGAATTTTGAGAATTTTTAATTTGAGCAAACATATTTTGTTCATGTAAATTAGGAATAGAAATATTATTAATCATAGGATTTAATCCATTAATTTTTAAAGGAATGTTAGAATTTTGATTATTTTGTTGGAACATAAGATTAAAATTAGTGTTTTTATTTGATTCTTTTTTATCATCATTATTATTTTGATTTAAATTTAAAGAAGGAATATTAGGAATATTTAAACCAGGTATAATAGTAGTAGTGTTAATAGGAATAATAGGCATTTGTTTAATTATATTCATTACTGGAGGATTCATATTATTTAAATTTGACATTGGCATTGGAAATAAATTTGGTATTTGATTAGAAAAATAATTTCCTTTTTGTTCATTTAAATAATTTTGATTTGATATTTGCTCCATAAATAATTCTAAATATTTCATTATATAATTTATAAAATATTTTTGTAATTGAGTATAATATTGAATAACATTTATTTGCTTTTTTAAATCTTCTATTATTGTCATCATATATGAAATCATTGAATTTGAAGAATTAGAATTTTCATCTTTTTTTTCTTCTCCTTTTTTATTAGAATCATTTAACATTGAACTAATAATTCCAGTTAATTGATTAATATTTGATAAAACATTTAAATTATTTTGTAAATTATGACTATTAAAATTTTGAAGTGATTCTGCAATTTTTGCAAAAGTTGAAGTTAATTCTTTTGTATTATTATTATTTGTATTATTATTTAAATTTGAATTTCTTGGAAAATTCATAAAAAAAGGAATTTGATTATCAATATTATTATTTAATCCTGGAATAAAATTTTTTTGATTTTCTTCATTAAAAACTTGTTGTAAATCTTTATTTGAATTTTCATTTATATTATTATTTATTATATTTGAATTTGGATTATTTTGATAATTGATATTATTTACTTCACTTTGAGGAAAATTTATTGATTTTGAATTTATATTATTTCCTATTTGTTTATCAAGAACATTAAAAATATTTTCTTTTGGTTTTTTTTCTTTATTTTCTAAATTTTGATTTTTTTCTTCTTTATTGTCTATTAAAGATGAAAAAGGTTTACCGCTTAAAAAATTAGATAAAATATTATTTTTTTGAATACAATTTGAACAAATTAAGATTTTTTCTTCATTTTCTAAAATTTTTTTAATATCTTTATCTTTTGTTTTTAAAATATTATTTTCTTCTTGTGAATAAGGTAATTTTTTAATTATTTCATTATAATTACTTAAATTATTTTTTTCATTGCATA
Organism: Isotricha intestinalis; assembly: GCA_023807065.1. Taxonomy (NCBI): domain Eukaryota; phylum Ciliophora; class Litostomatea; order Vestibuliferida; family Isotrichidae; genus Isotricha; species Isotricha intestinalis. Next base: position 30,472 of record JAJJLU010000452.1, on the reverse strand, counting down.
ATAAGCAAATATCATTATTTGAACATTTTTTACAAGGACAATTTTTTTGACAAATAAAACAAAGCCATTTTATTTTTTCATTTTCATCAGCAATTAAATTTTCAAATTTTTCTTTTGATATAATATTACTTATGCAATTATTACAAAAAGAAATATGACAATTTGAACATTCAAGAAAAGAACTTTTTTCTTTTTCACATATATGACATATATTAGTTTTTTCCTCTTTTAATTCAATTTCGTTTTCTGCCTTTTTTTTATTTCCTAATAATTTAGTTTCTTCTTCTTTTGGATTCTCTGTTTTTGGATTATTTGACATTTTTATAATAATTATAATTAATCTTTGGATAAGAAATATTTCTGTTTAAGATATATTTAATATTTTTTCAAATAATTATTTTTTTTCTTATTTTATTACATCAAATTAATAAAATTACAATTAATCATAAAAACTAATTTTTTTATTTTGTTTTTTAACTAATATTTTTGAAATAAATAAAATATAATTTAATTAAATCAAAATTATAAAATGAATTAACTTTTTAAATATTATTTCTTAAACAAATCTTCATATTCAATTGAAAACAATATTTTAATTTCAAGTTTTTTAATGATTGTTTAATGTAATAACAAATGTTTCAAAATTTTCTGAGCCATGATAAATTTTAAAAAATTTAATAATATGATAAATAATCTTTTAAATATTTGAAATTATATCTCAATATAAATTCATTATTTTATCATATTTAATATAATTTCCATTTGAATAAATCTCTAACTTTCTTTTAAAGTAAATCTCAATTTAAAACAAATATAACAATAAAAAAATATGAATAAAAAATAAAATTAAAAAAAAAATTTGAAAAAAAAATAAAAAAGTAAAATGTCTAAAACAAAAGACTCAAAATACCAGAAAACAAATCTAGATTCATTTCCAGTAATTCAAGAAACAGAGAAAGACAAAGAGAAGATGTTTCCATCATCCGATGACTTTATAGCAAAAACAGAAGAAGAAGTAATAAGAGTACCGAATTGTACATATGCTAACGATAGTAGTAAACAAGCCAAATATTATTTATGTCCATGTTCATCAGGTACAAAAGGATTTGAGCCAATATGTGAAGCATGTGCTAAATTTTGTCATAAAAATCATCATCCAACACTTGAAGTACCTGGAATAAATATTTGTTCATGTGGATTAAGTAATCATATGATTACTCAAGAAATGGAAAATACAGCTAAAGAAAAAATTCTTGCTTCACAAACTCAAGCTCAATGCTTTTATTCTAAATTTTTTGAACATACTCCTAATAGAGGATATTACAAATATGAAAATGTTACTTATTGTGCTGTTTGTGTTGAATATTGTCTTAATTTAAAATTCGATGATAATAATTTAAGTAATTGTGATTATGGAAGAAATGTATGCTATTGTCCTTATTATCATGAAATTAATGTTATCAAATTAAATGCTGATTTTATAAGTAGAAAAGATTTTAAGAAACATATGAGAAATTTTAATTTTAATATTCTCTTCAAAATTGCTAAAAGTAAACAAATTTATCTAGATACTTTAATCAATCAAATTAATCAATATTGTACTAAAAAAAATCCAGAGTTAAATAAAGAGTTTTTTAAAAATTTTATTATTTATAAAATTCTAGAATTATTCAGTGCTTTTGCTGTTTTTTGGGAAAATAAATTTTTTCATGTTGTTCCTTCACTTTTAGGAACTTATAAAATAAAAGATTTATTTAATTTAATGTCTTTAAATGAATTAAGAAATTCTTTAGATGAAGATATGGCAACAAATTTTATCACTGCTAAATTTTATTTTGCTGAATTATTATTTAATTATATTGTCAGAACATTTATGTTAAAATATACTAATTTATGGAATGTGAGAACAATATTTAATATGAATTTATATCAAAGATATATTCATATTCATAATACTAAAAAATTTTATTTATTTGGTAAAGAACCTCCAGATGATATTTTCTTAGATGATTTAGGATCTAATATTTTAGATTTATATGACTCAATATTAAAAGTTAATGAAAGATTTCCTTCTATATTTGAAAGAATAATGTCTTATGTATTTCCCACTTTTAATAGAATAATGAAATATTTAATTAAATACAATATTATGAATAATGAAGGGAGAAAAAGGTATTTTGATTTAATTTTAGAAACTTTAAATTTACATGCTGAAAGAGGAAAAGGAAATATTGAACATAGTGTTTTTTATATTATGAAAAGTGTTATTTATACTACAATATATAATAATGATAGAGTTTGTTATGATTATTTCCAAGGAATTGATACTGTTGAAAAAAAAGGTTTTATGTTTCAAAAAAATGAAGATTCATCAAAATTAACAAAAATATTTTTATTAACTATTAAAGATTTTGATAGAAAAAATGATATATCAAGAACAGTAATATTTGATTATTATTTAAGAAAATTTTTCGAAGTTATGTTAGATAAAGAAGATTTTTATATGAATTCAATATATAATTGTAATGAACAAGAAATTCAATCTTTAATTGATTTTGATCCAGAAAATATTTCAAGTTATGTAAAAATAAAAAATTCCTTAGAGCAAAAATATTATGATGCGATAAATATATTTTCCTTTGATTTAAATAATATAAACAGACAATATTTTTCATATGATTGTAATCAAGAAACTTACTTTGAAAACGCAAATGAAATATTAAGTAAATTTCATGGTTTAATGATAAATGAAGGGTTTAATTTAGATGAAATATCTCATCCTTATTGTATTTTTTCACCTCCAGAACATAAAAGCTTTGATAAATTACAAAAAATAAGAAAAGTGATTTTTTATTCTGTTTTCTTTCAAAAAGTAGAAGAATTTATTCATATATATTCATGTGGAAAAATTTATCCTCAACCTGATGAAGGATTTGATTACAATAAAGATGATTTAATAGATAATATTAATTTCCTTTTAAAATTTTTATTCCTTTTAGCTAATAGAGATTGTAGAATGCTAACTTTTGTTATGAATATTAAACCACAAATTTTTGCTGTAACTTTTAATGATGTTATTTCTACAACTTTAGATTTTTTAGAAAGATTAAGTGAAATGATTTATTGTGGAATTGATGTTGACAATTATAATAAATATAATAGTAGTAATAGTAATAATAATACAAGTAATGTTAATTATAGTAATACTAGTAATAATAATGATACTATTAGTAATAATAATGTTGAAGAAAATGAAAGTGATGATAATGAAAATGATGAAAAAGATGAAATTAATAAAAAATATACTTTTGAAAATTTTTATTTTTTTAGTGAAGTTATTTCAGAGTTACTATTATTAAATAAGGATAATTTAAATATTTTAGCTGAATTAATGAGAATTTCAATTAAGAGTATAAAAAAAATAACAATTCAAAAAAGTGATTTTTTAAACGCAATAGAAGCATTTGAACATGTTTTTTCCTATATAAGTACAAATGAAAATATAATGGAAAGAATAAATGATTATTTTCAAGAATTATTAGGATTAAAAGAGCCAAAAAAAGAAGAAGATATGGAAGAATCAGAAATAGAAGAAAAAAAAGATATAATTAAATTTATTCCTCAATATTATAATTTCTTATGTGAATTATATGATACAGATATTGAATTTTATAATTATATGGATAAAGCAGATATTATTCCAAGAGATGAATTTATCAATAATTATATGAAGTTTTTAGAAAAAAAATTTGAAAACATTCCAATTGAAGTTGAATATGCTTTAACAAGATATTATTTTACTTTAAAACAACCTATTCATTTTCAAATTGAAAGAATGAGTGAAACTCTTGAAAATTTATATATGCCTGACGTTAAAGATAATATAAATTTAATTCATTTAAGTAAACATTCTTTAAAAGATGAACAAATTCCTAAAATTGAACAAATTATTCAAATTGGAAAAGAATTATTAGAAATTTTTATTTTATATGATATTAAAAAATTTAATTATTATTTTACTCATTCAAATAAAGATAATGTTGATCATCATTTTCCACTTAAATATTATGAAAATATTTTCATGAGACCTTTATTTACTTTAATTAATTCTTTTGTTTTAGATTCTGATGAAATTTATGGAAAAGATGTTTATATTTTTTATAAATTAGTTTTTTACTTTTTAAAAAATACAATTTCATTTTATAGTAATGTTATATTAGATGATAATAAAAAAGGATATCAAGTAGAAAAATTAATATATAATTATGAAAATTTTACAGTTAAAAATGAACTTACAAAAAGTGTTTTAGATGATATTTATGTAGATGCTAAAAAAATGGGAGAAAAAATTAAATATTTTGAATTAGCAAAAATATTTGAAATATATCAGAAAAATATACATAAAATAATAAATTTCCAAAAAGATGAATCATCAAGATTAATATCAAAAAGTTCAATTCAAACTCAAAATACAGTTTCAGAAAAAATAAAAGAAAAAACAAATATAATGAAAATAAAATTATATAATATATATAAAAAATCTAAATCAAAAACATATGATGATAATTTATCTATAATAGATTCATATCGTTTTTGTAAACATGATTTAGAAATAGATTTTGGAATATATATATTAAACTACCTTCAAATAAAATTATTTGATATATTAACAGATTTTAACATAAGAATAATAACAGAAGATAAATACAAACCAGAAATAAAAAAAATAACAAAATTTAAATTTCAAAATGCATATATTTTAATATATTTTAATGGCTTTTTCAATAATGATTCAGATAATTTTCAAGAAGCTTTTGTAAGTGAAGATTTAAATCTTCCAGACAATTTTTTTGAATATTTAATCCAAAGATTAATTGTAGGTTCCACATTAAATGAAGTGAAAAAAATATATGATATAGATTTCTTAACAAATATATCAGATGAAATATTAAAAATAGGAAAATTTGATACAATAGCATTTCATATGGGTAAAAATGCAATTAAATTTATTCAAAATTTATGTGAAGGACATAATAAAGAATTTCAAAGTAAATTTTTTGAAATGTATTTTGACCCAGAAAAATTTCTTCAAAACAATAAAAACATATACTCCCATAGAAAAGGATATGGATCAACAACAAATGCAAGAATAAATTTATCTCCAAATATAAATAATGAAGATATTGTTAAAAAAAAAAGAGCAACTATTTCAACTGGAGTTGGTTTTACTCAATTTATTAACAGTTTAAAAGATAAAGATAAAGAAAAAGAAAAAGAAAATTCTTCTAAAAGTGATATTACTACTTATGAAAGTGAAGATTTAGGTTTAGAAGAAGAAAAAATACAATTTTTATATACTAGACAAGTTTCATTTTTTAATTTAATTTGTTCTATGATGAAAATTATTAATTTTAGTATGCATGTTGAAAATGATTTTCAAAGTCAAGTTTTTAAAAGTTTAACTCCTTTTAAAAATTATGAAAATATTATTGAATTATATACTAGATATAGTGATTTAATTGTTGAAATGATTCAAGGAACTGATACTTCAAATTTTAAAAATTTTTATCAAAAAAATTTACCTTCTGATTATGAAGTTTTTCAAGAAGATGGAACTTTTGAAAATAATCCCATTAATAAAGGTTTTATTTTCCTTTCTTTAGCAAATCAAATTAAAAATGTTTTATTTGATAAAGATGATTATTTTAATAAATTATCTTTTCATATGAAATATTATTTATTTGTTACAATGAATAATGTCTTATCTCAAGAAAATATTGATTCTTCTATTATTAGAGCTTTTATTTTTCTATTTCCTCCTGATAAATTATTTGAAATTATCTGTGTTTATTTAAGAGGATTATATATTTCTCATTTATGTAGAATTAATTATAATAAAGAAGAATTTTATAAATTATTTTATTTTTTAGAATTAAATGCTAATTCAATGAGAGATTTAAGAAATATTTTTAAAACAAATCCTCATTTTTATGAAGATAATTTCTTTAAATTAGCAAGTCAAATGTATTTATTTTTAACAATAATAGGAGAAAAATATGATTTAAATGAAGCTCAAAAAATTTTAAAATATGCTGAAAAAGATTTAATGTCAAGTAAAGTTTTTGAAATAGAACATTTTAATCAAATTGGAACTTTATCTTTATTTGGTGGAAATAAAACAATTTCAATGGAAAAAGTAAAACCAATTGATCATAATTATATGAATGATTATATTGTTACTTCAAAATTTTTTAATAAAACTATTAGAAAATGTGAATTTAAAGTTGAAAATGATGATAATTTAGAATTAAAAATTATTTATTTTATTGTTGATCCTCATTTTTATTATATTTCAAAAAATAATATTGAAAATTTCTTACATGATGTTGATAGAAGTACTTCAACCACTAAATTAAAAAGTTTAATTGATGCTTTAAATTTATTTATGAGTGAAGTAGAATATAAAACTTCTGTTTTTAAAAAATCTAAATATATTCAAAATTTATTAACTATTGATTATAAAAATGTTGGTTTTTATAATTTTATTATTTCATTAGTTATTAATTTTGTTTTATTACTTTTTTTAACAGGAGTAAATGAATCAAATGAATTAATATTAGAATATTCAACAAGATTTTTTGTAGGATTACAAGTAATAATGGATGTAATATTTTTAATAATATTTATAATATCAAAATATAATTTCTATGTTTTACTTTCAAAAAATGAATTAGGAAAAGATCATAAATTAACAATATTAGAAGCAATTAAAGTATATGTATTTGATGCTTTTTTATTTAATGATGAAATATATTTACTTCTATTAATTATTATTATGGGAATTGGAGGAGTTTTTTCAGAATATGGTTCTTTCTTATTTGCTCTTCAATTACTTTCAATAATAAAATTTGTAGATACAATAAAAGAAATAGTTTTAGCTTTTAAAATAAGATTAACTCAATTAGTTTGTATGATAGGTTTCTTAGCAATATTAATATTCTTTTATTCAAATTTTGGTTTTTATTTCTTAATAAATGAATATAATATTGAAATAGAAGGTGTTAGAGAAAATTTCTGTCAAAATTTATTAGAATGTACAATTAATTTCTTCAATCATGGTGTTAGAGCTGGAGGAGGAATTGGAGATATAATTGAACAAAAAAGTTTTGATATAATGTCTTTATATTTATTAAGATGGGTTTCTGATTTAGTCTTTTACATTACTGTCATTTTACTCTTATTAAATATGATTAATGGAGTCATTGTTTCTACTTTTTCACAAATTAGAGAAGAAAGTAATGAAAAAGAAGAAGATATTAAAAATAAATGCTTTATTTGTAATATTGATAGATTGGATTTTGAGAAAAAAAAAATCGATTTTTTCGAACATCAAAAATATGAACATAATTTAAAACATTATATTAAATTTTTTGTTTATGTTAAAAGGATTAATGAAAAAGATTTAGATGCTGATCAAAGTTTTATTGTTTCTTGTTTAAAAGATAGAAATATTCAATGCTTTCCTGTAAAATGTTGTAAAAGTATGTTATTCTATAAATAATAATAATATTAAAGAAAGATATAATCATTAATTGATTGAATTTAAGAAGCAAAATAATTCTAAAAAGTATTTTTTTTGTCAACAATTTTTTTATAAACTAATTTATTAAAAAATTATTGAATATTATAAATATGATATTATATTTACCTATTATTTTATTTTTTTTATATAATATATTAAAAAAAATGACTGAAATATCTGGTTTCTTTAATTTCTCAAACATCGAAGATAATTTAAATGATGTAAATAATAATAAAACTAATAAAAATTTTATTGAACCAAAATCTAATTTCAATTCTCGTGAAATAAAAAATAGAAATTTCGATTTGTTAACAAAAATATCTCCAGAAAAAAAAATTAAAAATTTAGAAAATGAAAATTCTCAATTAAAATATCAAATCCATTTATTAAATGAAAAAATCAAACAATTGAATGATAAAGTAAAAAAATATGAAAATATGTTAGGAATAAATGATAATAATATATTACAAAATAATATAATAAATAATAATATAAAAATAATAAATCAAAAAGAAAATGATATTTTAAATTCATTGAATTCAATAAGTTTTGATAATTATTCATTACAAAACAATATTAATGAAAATCAACAATTTCCAGTTTTTGATCAAAACTTTCAATTAAAAAAAAATAATAACAATATATATAATCCATTAAACTTAAATAATATAAATATCAGGAATAATTTTGATAATATAAATAATACATTTATTCCAAACAATTATAATTATAATATTAATTTTTCATCAAAAAATAATTATAATAATCCTTTTATTCCAATGAATAATACATCATATAAACAAAATAATCATTTTAATCCATTTCAAATAAAAAAAGAATCAAATATTTTTCAAAAAAATGTGTTTTCAAGTGTAAATTTAGAAGAAAGGAATAATGATAGTTCAATAAGTAATAATTCATATAATAATTCTTTTATTGATGATATTGATGTTGATAATATGACTTATGAACAAATATTAGAATTAGAAAATAAAATTGGAAATGTTAGTAAAGGACTTTCTACTGAACAAAAGTTATGTTTAAAAATTGAACATTATTCTCCTCAAAAATTTGAATGGAAAGAATGTGTTATTTGCAAAGAAACTTTTAATGAAAAAAATGTTGTGAGAATATTGCACTGTAAACATATTTTTCATCCTCAATGTATTGATATCTGGTTTAAAGATAATAAAATTTGTCCTATTTGCAAAAAAGAAGTTGCAATTTAAAAAAATAGCAAATATAGAAAATATATTATTAAATGTTTTCATTTATTTAGAATTTACTTTTTAAATATTTATCAAATTACTCTAAGTGATTATTTTATATTTAATATAACCAAATTTTTTTAAGTAAATAAAATATATTTGGAATAAAATTGAAGAGAAAGTTCCAATTAATTCACTTATATCTCTTTTAAGTTTAATTTATTTAATGTTACTGTTCAATTATATTTTTTAAACAGTTATTATTATTTTATTTCATATAATTCATTTTATTATTAATAGAAGATAATAATTAGATATAATTGTGTTGGTAATAATTTTATATTTATTTATTTTTAATTTTTTTATTAGAATTTTTTCATTTATGATCAATCACATCAATGGAAATAATTTACATAAAATTAATATTAGTAGAAAAAAAAGCAATGAAGTTAAAGAAGATAAATTTTTCTCAGATGAGATAAAGAATTTAGAAAATAAATTGAATTATATTAAATTAAAACAAAAGAAAGAAAAAGAAGATTTTTTATTACAATTAGGAGAATTTAATTTAAAGTTATCTGAAAAAGATACTGAATTAAGAAGAATAATTTATGAAAATAGATTATTATATAATATTAAAAAAGATATATTTAAAGAACATGATTCATCAAAAAAAATGGAAATAATTTTAGATTTAAAAAATAAATTATTAGAAAACAAAGAAAAAGATTTAGAAAGTAAAATAAAATTAAAAGAAAATATTATTGAAAATATAAAAATTGAATTAAATGAATTAAAATATGAAATAGACACAAAAAAAAATTTAACAAACTATAATAATAATGAAGAAATAGTTATTAAACTAAAAAAAGAATTAGAAGATAAAAACAATATAATAAATAAATTAAATGTAAATATAAATGATTTAAAAAAAATAAGTATTATTCACAAACTTTGTGATATGAATAAAAATAATAAAAATAAAAGATTTTTATTGTTAAAAGAAGAACATAAAAGATTAAAAGATTTATTTCCATATAATAAAATAAGTAAATTATTTAGATCTTCTTCAAGTTTAAATTTTTCAACAATTCAAAAAGGAAAAAATAGTATTCAAAGAATTTTTGATATATTAGAAAAGTCAAAAAGCAAGAGAAATTTAAAAAATAATTCATTAGATAATTTATTTAAAAAACCTGAAAAAAAAGTTTTAAGTTATTTAATTCCAGAAGTATATATGATTAAATTTCAAGATAAATTTCAAAGAGTTTCAAGTGAAAAATCATTATTAGAATATAAATTAAAAAAAAAACAAAAACTTTTGGTTGAAAAGAATAAAGAGAATAAAAATAAATGTTTTATAAATGATATGAATAATTATAGAGAAGATATTAAACAAAATGTTTTAAATCAGCATATTTCAAATTATAAATATCAAAGTCTTCTTCTTCAAAAGCATATTAGAACTATAAATAAAGAAAGAGATGAAGCAAATAAATTATTTAAGGAAAAAAATATACATAATATAAGATTAAAAAAACAAATAAATTATTTGATTAATTTAATTAATAAAGGAGAATTAAAATTAAAAAAAAAAGGTTTCTTATTTCATAATTCTAATAAAATTTTATTACCTAAATAATTATTTTATATATTAAAAATCAGAATTTTTTATTTTTGAAAAAAAAATTTTTAAAGGTAATGAAAAAATAAACTATAAAATTATTTTTTATTATCAAAAAACTCTTTGTAAAACTTTTCTCTTTCTTCATTAATTTCTTCTTGTCTACATTTCATACATAATTTAGTGAAAGGAATTCTTTTCATTAAAAACAAATATTCACTACTCATGAAAAATTTTCCGCATTTTTCACAATTTCCATTTTTGAAAGATTTTTTTCTTTTTTCATCACAATCATTACAAAAACATTCCCAGCATTTTTTTCTATTTTCAAAAGCAATTCCACTTTTCATCATAAAAGGTTTTCTACATAAATCACATAATTTATAAATTTCAGAATCTTTATTTTCAGGTTCTTCAAATTTATCAACATAAAAATCGAAATTATTAATATCAATAATATAATTAGAATCAACAGGATGAATTAAATTTAAATATTTACAGTATTTATTACAATGATGAGTTAAAAAGAATTTAATTATACCAACATAACCTAAATTTCCATTTCCAAATTTATTTCCATTTAAACAGTGAATTTGAGGATCTGTTAAATAACCTCCAACACCTTGTAAATCTACTATAATTAAATATCCTTTACTTATTTGATATGAAAAATGACTAAATGATTGAGCTAATAAAGTTTGTTCTTCTATTGAATTTGATATCCATCCTGCATTGTTATTATATTTTACATATTTCCCTGGAATTAAATTTTCTACATAATAATATTTATCTTTTCCTATTTCATATATATAGGAATGAATGAAATTTATTAATATATTTGTCTTCCCTTTTGGTAAATAATTTACTATTCTTTCATTGAATTCGTTTGCTATATGATGACATATTGTTATTGATTCTAATTCTTTTTGAAATGAAGATAAATTATTTTGAGATTTAGAATATATTTTTTTTTGTTTTGCTACATATTTCATTTTTACTTTGGTATCATACATATAATATGCATATCTTTCTGCTCCTTCATTAAAAGGATTATCATCTATTATACATTCTGTTTCTATTTGATAATGACTTATATATGGATTTTCCCAATTTATATTTAAATATCTATCTTTTTTTATTATGAAACTATGACATATTCCTTTTATTTTTTTATCTTTATTTAATTTTTCAAACATTTCATAAGTTCTATTTGAATCAACATTTTCATTTAATTTAACAATATCATCATTAGATAATGAATTATTAATTAAACTTTGAGAATTTTTAACTCTAGTAAGTAAATTTTGAATCAAAATTTTTTGATCATCATTTTCTTTTTGTTTATCTAAATCAAATAAAATATCATTTAAAGGTAATTGATTAACAGTTAAATTATTTAAAGTAGTATTACTACTAACAGCAACTAAGAATCCGAAATTATCTAAACTTTTTCCTAAATCACAAATAATAATAGGATTATGAAATTGGTTAAATTTAGAATAAACTTCATTAAACAATTCATACATATAATCAGTATAATATTTAATTTTTAAAGCATATAAAGTGATATTTTTTTTAGCAATATCTTCAATAAATTTTTCAGGAATTAAACCATCAGGATCTCCTTTAGGAAAATCATCACTTAAACCTAAATTCTTAAAATATTTAATTCCATGACAAGGAGCATCACTAATTATTATTGCATATTTAGCACTTTTTTCTCTCCAAGACATTTCTAATACTTTTTTTAATGCTCCTGTTAAATCTTCTGGAAGATCTCCTCCTCCATCAGCAATAATTTTACCAATAAAATCTCTTATTAAATCTATATCTGATGTAAAATCTATTATTTCATATCTTTTTATATCTTTTATATCTCTATATCCTATAAATGATATTTTTATATTTGCATAGGGATTATTTTCTAATATAAAATTTATTATGTTTTTTAACTCTTCTTTTACTTTATTTATATATGGCTGCATTGATCCTGTACAATCACATAAAAATAATATATCTAAATTTTGGTTAGAGAATAATTTTTTTTGATATGGAAGAAGAAGTGAAAAATCTTTTTGAAGATATGTTAAATTTTCTTTAAATTTCTCATTGTTTTCTATTTGATATAATTTTGAATAATTGTGAATTTTGTCACAAAATAATTTTGGACATTTTCCTGTTAAAAATAATGGACAGTCTTCATTTAATATTTTTGTACGAGATGTCATTATTGTATATTTTTTTTCTTTCTTTTCTTTTTTCTCTTTTTTCTCTTTTTCTTTTTTCTCTTTTTTCTCTTTTTCTTTTCTTTCTTTTTTCTCTTTCTTTTCTTTTTCTCTCTTTTCTTTCTTTTCTTTTTTCTCTTTTTCTTTTCTTTCTTTTTCCTCTTTTTTTACTTTTCTACCTTTTTTACTTTTTTTTTTCTCTTCTTCTTCTTTTTTCTCTTCTTCTTTAAGTGAAATAATTTCACTTTCACTATTTTTATCAATTTCATCTTCTTCATCTAATTTTTTTTTTACTTTTTTCTGTGATTTACTTTTTCTTTTTTTATTTTTTATTTTTTTTTCTTCTTTCTCTTTTTCTTTCTTATCTCTATGATCTTTTATTTTAATTGAATGACTTCTAAGATAAACTTTATTTGTTATTTCAGGAATATGATTAATAAGAGAAAAATCAGAAGAAATTTGAGTTAAAGATATTTTTGGTATATTTATTGGCTTTTTTGTATCTGATAATTTTTCATTTAAATCTCTATTTTTTTTTTTTTTTAACATTTAATACTTTTATTTATTATTTTTTTTATTGTCTCAATGATTAAATACAAAAATAAATTTATTAAAAAAATGGTTATATAATAGAAAAATTACAATATTTTAAAAGTATTTTATTACTATATTTTGAAGTAAAAGCAAATATGCACTAAAATCTACTTATAAAATATTAAATAGAATAAATGTTATTATTATTATCCTATAATTTCATATAAAAAACTTTTTTATTATATTGCAGTCCAGAATATAAATTTATTAAATTATATTGTTATATTATTCTAACAAAAAAACAAAACTTCCTTTTTTCAAAAATTACATTTCATTTATTACTCATTTCTTTTATTCCTTTTATTAAAATAAAAAATTTAAAATGATGTTATAATATTTTTTTAAAGAAATATTAAAAAAGATTTATTTTTCAATTTTTTTTGATTAAAAATTTAATTCTTTTTAATTAACTCAATATTTTATCATTAAATAATTTTTTCATTATTGAATGAAGAAAAAACAATAATGAAAGAATTATAGTTAATTACTCAACAAATTATTTATGTGATAAGAATTGTGAGAATCCATTAATTGTAAACAATTTAAGAATTTAACTTCTGATTTGAATTTATCAAAAAATATTTTTATTAATATTAAATATAAATAAAAAAAGGTATTTAAAAAAAACAAAATTTTCATAAAAACCCAAAATAAAAACAAATAAAAAAATAAGTATTACTTACTTTTATTATATATATCATTATAAGGTTTTTCAACAGCATAATTTAAGACATTTCTAGCTTTATTACTAATAACAACATCAATAGGTTTTTTTCCATTAATATCACAAATATAAGCATTAGCTCCAAATTCAAGTAAAATTTCAATACATTTAACTTGATCAAATATAGTAGCTAAAAAAATAGGAGTTCTCATTTTTCTATCATATGAATTTAATTGACTTCCATTTTCACATAAAAATCTTAATAATTTATCATATCCTAATTTAGCACTCCAATGAAAACAAGTTTGTTTATTATAATCAAATTGATATAAATATCTTTTATCTTTTTTAACTGCTTCAACTACTAAATCATATTTGTTAAATTTAACTGCTTCTAAAAATTCTTCACTTCCTCTTATTTCAAATGGCTTTTTTGGAAATGGATTATTTTCTATATATTCATCTACTTTTATATTATTTGCTGATAAGTATCTTATTACATTTATTAATATTCTTTTTCTCTTTTTTCTCACTATATTTTTATTATATATATTTTTAAATTATTTTTATTAATTTTTTTACTTTCTAATTTTCTTTGTTCTTCTTTTTCTTTTTCAAGTTCTTTTTGAATTTTTTCTTCATTTATTTTCTTTTCTTCTTCATTTATTATATCATTTGATTTTGCTAATCTATTGCGACTTACTTTTCTTTTTAAACTAAATTTATTAAAAAAAATATTTATTATTTTTTCTTACACTGATATTGATCTATTAATTTGACTTTCATTATAATTTGTTTCTAAACTACTCAAATTATTTATATGTTTCTTTGATTCATCATTAATATTTGAAAGATTAATTTTTGAATTTTCTAATTCAATATCATTTTCATTTTCAAATTCAAAATCTTCATTTTCTTCGTTTTCATTAATATTAAATTCTTTATTGATTTTATCAATTATTTCTAAATAATTAGGTAACTGAGCAGAAACATTCACAATTGCATTTTTACAAACTTTCATTAAATAAGGATCATATGATTTTTTATTACTTATATTTGCAGTATTATAAATATTATGTTTATATTTATTTAAGTTTCTTGAAAGAATCATTTTTTCTTCTTGTTTAATTATACTTGCACCTAAAGATGAAAAATTTACTCTTTTATTTTCTGATAAATTTGAATTATCCATATTATCAAAATTTATTTTGGATACTTTATTTATTTCTTTTCCTAATATATTTCTTCTAATTGATTGACTTTTATATTCTTTCATTATGTTTCTTGATAAATTTCCTACAAAATTTGTATATTTTTTCTCAGATGATTCTTCCATATATTTTTTATTTATATTTTTATAAAATTAGGAATTATAATTCTTTATTTAAATATTATTTAAAGTTAAATAATTTTCTTTAAGTTTCCATTTTTTTATTTATTATTAATTAATTAATTAAAAAAAAAATATAAAATTTTTTAACTCAAAAAAAAAAAATATTTTCAATGAAGTTATTAAAGTCATCAATGAGTATAAATGACTATGTAAAATTTCCTTTAATAAATAGAGAACAAAAGAACAAATATTTGATATATTAACAAAAATGAAATATAATTATAATGTTATGGAAAAAAATGAATCCAGTACAAATATTTGTTCTGCAAATTCATCAGCTATAAGACATTCTTTTTCTTTAAGATCTCTTTTAGAAGATAGATTTAAATTAATTCATCCTGAATCAAAAAACAATTCAAAATCTCCAAAAAAAATTACCTTTCACAATAATAATAAAAGTTGTGATAATAAAAATAATTTAATTGATGATATTAAAAAATACTGTTCTGAAAAAAATTTAAAATATGAAATTGATATTTCAGAACAGAAAAAAAAATATGGTCCAAATAAAATATTTGAAAATAAAAAAGAAATGACAAAAAATTGTTTTTGGAGAAAAAATCAAATAGAAAGTTATTCTTATAAACCATGTCTTCAAAAAGAAAAATATTATATTAATCAATCTTCTTTTTACAAAGGAAAATTTACCCCAAACCATAATTTAAATTTCACTATATCAGATTATTTTAATGAGAAAAAAAATAATATAGAAAAATTTTTATCTCCTAAATTTCATTCTTTAAAAGAAAGAAAAAAAAATATGATTAAAAGATTATTAAATATATGTAATAAAGTGAAAGAAGAAAATATAAATTTAAAAAAAGAAGTTAATTCTGCTATTCAATTTGAAGATTCTTTAAAAAAGAAAAATAAAAATAAAAAAGAAAAATCTTTTTCAATTGAAGAAATTAAAAAAGAATTTAATTTTGATAAAAATTCTTCAGATTCAATAGAACAAGAAAAAATATTAAAAAATAATTTTGAAAAGACTAAAATTTGTTTAGATTTAAAATGTCAAAAATATTTAAAAGAAATATATAGTCAAATTAATTATGAAGATAATAGACTTAATAAATATGTTAATGTACATCAATTTTCAATTAATAATCATATAAATTTAAGACAATTAAAAAAAGATTTTAAAGAAATTTCTTTTGAAACTTTAAAAATAAAAAAAAAATTTAAAGGAATTAATGCTATTGAACCTAAAAATGAAAGTAATAATTGGTATAAAATGGCAAAAAATGAAATTAATAAAAGAAAACAATATTTTAGAAATTTTAATTCTACTTTTAAAATTTCTAATTCAAGATATGCTAAAAATAAATATATTTAGAATATTATTGTTTTCATTTAATATGTAATATAATTTTACTAAAAAACAAAATCAAAAAATTTAAATATAAAAAAATTAAAAGAAGATATTTAGAGGATACTTAATTTTTTTTTAGAATAAGAAAAGAAAATGAAAAAAAATAACTAAATAATGAATTTTAATCTTTTCGGAAAAAATGAAAAAAAAATTAAACTCTTTCCAATTTTTTCAAAATCAAATAAAAATAAAAAAAAATAAATAAAAAAAAACTCATTCGTATAAATTATATTTATTTCCAAATTCATTAAGAGTCATTCCTTGAGTAAACATCATTTTTCCATTTCCTTTTTTTAAATTAGTATTATTATGTTTATCTTTCTTTCTATAAACATTACATAAATTTAAAACTCTATTAGCAATTAAATTAAATTGGGTTCCCTTATATAAAATTTCATTACCAATTAGAACATTATTTTCATCAATTAATTTTTTTTTACTTTCAATATTAGCATATTGCAAGCTTTGATTTTTTTCATCTTCTTCATTAAGATTATTTTTCCCATCATCAGGATTTCTAAAAGCTAAACTAGTTAAAATTTTCATACTTTCAGGATCAACATTATCATTTTTATATTTTTTAATAGGATTATAATTTTTACTATAAGGTTTAAATTCAATTTTATTTAATTTCTTTTCAATATCATCATCAAAATTAAAAGGATTTTTTCTAATAAATCTACTACTATTAGAAACAGTATAATTTAAATTATTATTAAATTCATTTTCAATTTTTTTATAATCTAATCTATTTTCTGCAATTTCTTCAGCAGCTTTAAAATGAGTTTTTTGATGATATTCTTTTAACATTCCTTCAGCTTCAGCATTTAAATCAGTTCTTTTTTTCCATCTTTCATTTATTGTTGGAACATAATAAACTTTAGAATTACCATAAATATTTCTTTTCTTTTTCTTTTCTTCTTCTTTATCTTCTATATTTGGATGTGGTATTATTTTATATCCTTTTTTATTTTCTTCATTTTCATTTCCTTCTTTTTCCATTTCTTGTCTTTGTCTTATTGAAGAATTTAATTTTAATAAATCTTTTGGTTTTTTATATGTAAATAAATCTATATTTTTTAATTGCCTTCTTAATATTGATTTCTCATCATCTCTATAATATTTACTATTTAATGCTTCATATACTCTTTCTAAATCTGTTCTTGCTTTAAATCTCATTTGAGGCTGAATTATTATATCATTTTTCACAAAATATTCTATTTCATTTGAATTCAATATTGAACCTTTATTTATTCTTTTTGTTGATGGAAATAATAAATTTGCTTCGTATTTTTCACTAAAAGTCATTTGATTTTTTATGTTATTTTCATTTGTTTTTGTTGTTTTATTATCATTTGGATCAGGTAAATTAAAAAAATATCTATTATTTTTTATTGTATCTTTTATTCTTTCTAATTCAGTTTTATAACCTTTGAAAATAAATGGTTTTTGAAGTTCTTGATTATTTAACATATCTGCTCGAGTGTTTAATATTTTTTCTGTTACGTCTTGAACTGTTATTTTATGATTTGGCTCTGTCATCTAAAAAAAATAAATTCATTTTATTATTTTACTTCTGTTATGAAATCTTTCACTCTTCTTTCATAATTTTCATATAATATTGGAATTTGCTCTATTATTTATATTATATTATCTTACTTTTAAATTTTTTTTTATATTTTGCTTCACTTTTTGCCTTCTTTTCACGTTCTTTTTTTTCTTTTTCTTTCTTTTCATAAACATAAATGTTATACATTTATTTTATTAATCTAATTTCAATTTATAAATAAAAAAACATATTAAACAAAAAAGAAAAAAAAATAGCAATAAATTAAATTAATAAATATATAAATTTATAAATTTAAATATTTAATAATCTTCATCCATTCTATCATCATAATTAATTCCATTTAAATCTCTTTCAGCTCCATCGAAAAAATTATCTTTAGGTTCTTGAGACTCAAAATATTGTAAAACATTATCAGCATTATATAAAACAGCAGAAATAGAATTTTCATCATTTAAATTTAATGTATTAAATTGAACAAGAGAATAATTTTCAACAAAATTAATTAATGCAGAATTTAATTTCTTCATTTTTTTTCCCATTAAATTATTTAATTCCTTAATTAAATCTCCCATTTCAATTCCATCTTCGATTTTATTATATAAATTACTTTTACTAATTAAATCACATTTAGTCATTACAGTTAAATGAGGTAATTCCATTTGAATCATAGTTGCTAAAGAAAGAACATTTCCAGAAATAAATTTGGATTGTTCTTGTAAGAAAGTACAATCTAAACAAAATATTGAAACTATTGAAAAACCATTTTTTTTTAAATAATTTGTTATTTTCTTCATTATATCTGAATGAGAATATAATTCTAATTGACCTGGACAATCTATTAAATAATAATAATTATCTCCTTTATTATCAAAATATTCTGTTAAAAATTCAATATTATCATATAAATATTCCATACAATATATTAATGCTCCGTTTGGACCTAATTTCTTTTTTTTCATTACTTCATCTATATTTATTAATTCTCTAATATCTAAATCACATTTATATTTAAATTTTTCTGCTGCTGGATCTAAATTTATTATCTTTATTGTTCTTTTTATATTTTCACAATGATCTTGCATTATTTTACAATATGTTGATTTTCCACTACCTGCTGGCCCTATTATTAATTGAGCATAGTTTAAAAATTCCATTTGATTTTATATATTTTATTTAATGTTATTTATTTATTTATTCATTTATTTTTTTTAAAGGTTTTATATTTTTTAATTATTTATTTAGTTTGATTTTTTTAATAATTTTTTTTTATTAAATGACTAATTTAAGAAAGAACTTTATTGAATGATTTCGTTAAACACTAAAAAATAAATATTTGAGAATAAGATATAAAATACAAAATATCAGAATGCGTTTAAAATAAAAAAAAAAAAAGAAAAATATTATCAAATAAAAAAAGAAAATTGAGTAGAAATTCTAATATTGAAGAAATTGATATGATAAAATTTAAAGAGAAAATAGGGAAAGAATTAAAAGAAATTTTTATTTAAACAATAAAAATTCTAAAGACTTTAAAGATACATATAATATGAAATATAAAAAAAATACATCAGAAAATTTAACAATGAATTGTATTATTTTTGCAAATAGAATAATTCAAAAATCAAAAGAAACTATTAATAATATGATAAACAAAATAAAATTTTTAAAAATATTTTAAGAATCTTAAAACAATTAATGCTTAAAGAATATGAATTAACTTAATTTTCTTCTAAATAATATATCTAATTCTAAAGTTGATGAATTATTAAATATTTGTCATTTATTTGATTATGGATATATCAATTCGATTAATCCTATTGCTTATCCTAATTTTTTAATACAACTTCGAAGGATAAATAAAGGTATTTTTGATTAATCTTTATTAAATAATTTTGAAAATATAATAAATGAATGATAAAAATTAAAATATAAATATTTTAGTTGCTTTTTTTTTATTTTATATTAATAGTATTATTCATTTTTTATTATAGTTTTTCAAATAGTTTTTTCTATTAAAAATAATTAATAGTTTTTATTATAAATTATTTTGTAAATAAAATAATCCATTGAAACATTAATGTAAAATCATGAATTTCATTAATCAATTCTTTAAAATCAATATATAAAGTTTAAAAATGTACATTTCCTTTTCTTCTAAAAATATCAGAAATTTTATATTAAAAAATTAATTTGAAATCATAAATTTTATAATATATAAATAAACAATTATAATGAATGTTAAAACTTCAACATATTTTATTTTTATCGATGGAACAGGACAATTAAAATCAGATACAAAAGAAATTGAATTAAATGAAGATTTAAAACATTTAAAAAGAAAAGAAAAACCAAGAAAAAAAAGTCTTTATTTAAGAACAGAAGAATTTGTAAAAAAATTAAATAGAAAAATTGATTATTATATAAAAAATAAAGCATATCTAAATAACAAAGATTATATTCTTTCAAAAAGATTAAAATCAGAATCGAATAAATATGAAAAAATAGAAAAAGAAAAAAAAAAAGAGAAAGAAAAAATAGAAAGAAATATATTTTCAAGTTATATTAGAAAATTAGAACCTTATGAAATATTTTTAAATAATTTTGAAAAAGAAGAAGAAAGAAAAAGAAAAAAAAAAGAAAACGAAGAATTTTTTGAAAAACAAAAAAAATTATTAAATGATAATCAAGATTTAAGAAATAAATTAAGATATTATGATTTTTCAAAACAATTATCAAGAGATCAATTATTTAGAAATGGAATTTACAATAAAAATTATCTTCCTAATTTAACAAAACAAATTATAAGAGAAAAAAATAATTATGAAGATTATCTTTTTCTTAATGATAAAAAAAATTTATGTAGTAAAGTTAATATTGGTGAAAGAATTAAATATAGTAAATATAATGATCAAAAAAAAGATATTTTGTCTGAGTTAATTAAATATTATAAATAAATGTTTTTTATTATTTATTAAATAAAAAATATTAAATGTAAAAAAATTATTTAAAAAATGTAAATAATTAAATAATATATTTATAATTGATATAAATATTTCCAAAAGAAAGAAATTAAAAATTTTCATATTTAAAATAAATTAATCTTATTAAAGCAATATAAACCTAAAAATAAATTCCAAAAAATAAAAATTATAAAAACTAAATTAAACTAATTCTCAAATATTAAAATAAACTAATTTTAAAAAAAATATAAAAGCCCAAAAAAGATAAAAATTTCAAAAAGAAAATGTCAGGTAAAGGAAAATTAGGTCGTGGAAAATTAGAATTAAAAAATCATTCTCGTTCCTCTAAAATAGGATTAATATTTCCAATAGGTCGTCTATCTCGTTACTTAAGAAGAGGTAAGTACTCAGCTCGAGTGGGAGGAGGTGCACCAGTATATCTTGCAGCAGTATTAGAATATTTAGCAGCAGAAATATTAGAATTAGCAGGAAATGCTGCTAAAGATAATAAAAAAAACAGAATTATTCCAAGACATATTACTTTAGCTATTAGAAATGATGAAGAATTAAATAAATTAATTGGTAATGGTATTATTACAAGTGGAGGTGTTTTACCTAATATTCAACCTGCTTTGTTACCTTCTAAAAATAAAAATGATTAATGATTTTTACATACTTATTTTTCATTGTTTGATAATGATAAGTTATATTTTTTATTATGATTTATATATATTTTTATTTTAAGAAAAAATTATTCTAAATTTTTTTTTTCTTTATTTAAAGTGAAATTTTAGTATTTTTTTAAATTTAAATTTAATTTTTTTTTAAAGGAGAAAATTTGGAATTTTTTTTAAAAAATACAATAATAAATTAAAATAAAGTTAAATATGGAAAATAATTATATGAGGCAATTATGCTTTTACCTGAACTTAAAAAATATTTTAATTTAACATTATTATGTTTCTTTGATATATTTCATCATCTCTTTTTAAAAAATAATAGATAATTCAAAATTGAATGAAAGAAGAAGAAAAAAAGAAAAAATATTAAAAAAGAATCATTTATATATCATAGAAAAATTAAATAATGTTGAACAAGATTATCAAATTCAATTGAAATTTTTATTATAAAATTATAAAATATTAAATGAAATAGAAATGAAAATATTAGAAGTAAATATCAAGAATATTTTAATAAAATATATTAAAAGTACAAAATTACATAAATAATAAAATCAAAAATTAAAAATAAGTGTTTAAAAAATTTTGAAAATTTTGAGATATTGTAAACTTATAAAAAAGAAAAAAATGACAATTTAAATAAAGATATGTCCAAATAAAATCTTTATATATAAAAGAATAAAAATTAGAATACCATTTTTCAGTATAATTTTTCATTTTAAATTTAATTTAATTAAATTGAAACCTTGATATAAAAAATCAAATTAGAATCAATTCTATTTTAATTCCTAAAAAATAAAAATGAGAAATATTAAAATTATAATAATTATAATATAATAATAATAATCCTGAATATCTGATTTTGGATTAAATGATTGATTCAGAAAATAATTTTTAATACTTAGAAGAAATTATTTCAAAAACAATGAAAAAGAAATCTTAAATAATTAACGTTATTTAATTATTATATTTTCAAAAATGGATTTATTATCAAAAGGAATTAACTTATAATTAATGATAAAGCCTATATTACAAACAATAAATGTGATGATTATATTAAACTAGGGAAAAATATGATTTTTAATAAGAAAAATATCAAGGATAGAAAATATGTTTCTTGTTTTGTTCTTGTCTTTATAATAAAATAATTTAATGCATTATAATATTTTAAATAACCAATTTTTAAAATTATTATTTCCAATAAAAAAGATAATAATATTCTTAGAATAAATCTTTATTAACTAAAGTATTAGTTCCTTAATTATTTTTTATCATCAATAATTTAATTTTTTATTAATTCAAATAAATAGTTGAAAATAATTAATTAATTATTTATTTCATCATAAAAAAATAAAAAAAAACCATAATCAAAGGAAAATCCATATAACAAAGAATCCTTTAAAAACAATTTAAGTATATTTTTAAAAATAATAGAAAAAAAAATTTTTAACCTTATTTAAACATATTTAAACTGAAACTCGAAAAATAAAAAGAAAGAAAATTAAATAAAAAGATTTAATTATCTTCAATCATAGCAGTTAAAACATCTTTAATAAGTACTTTAAATTCTTCAAAATCGATTTTTCCAGAATGATCAGTATCTAAATGTTCAAGAACTTCTTTAACATCTTCTTTTGAAGGAGGTTCTGCTCCCATATCATTTGAAATTTGAGCCATTACTTTTTCTAATTCACTTTCATCTATCTGACCTGATTTATCTGTATCTACACTATCAAATGCTACTTTTGCTACTTCATTTAATTTCTTTTCATTGTTTAAGATATCTTTTATTGTACTTGACATTTTATTTTTTTATATATTTTTTTTTTTATTTTGGATTTTAAATTGTTTTTTTTTACTTGTTTAATAATTCTTTTTCATAATGAAAAAATTTTAAATATTCATTTTTTAATATAATATATTTTATGAAAAAATAAATTCATTTATTCAAAAAATATAATAAATTAATAAAATATTGAAATTAATTATAAAGATGAAGAAATAATATTTTTATGAAATAAATTTGATTTTGAAGATTTGTAAATGGAAAAGGAAAAAATATGGTGTTTCAGGAAAAAATATTTTTTTAGAATACAATAATTGATGATAATGAAAGTATTAAATTGGAAAATTTATATTTTTTTAAATCAATTATCTAAAAAACTAAATGAATGTTCCAAACAAAAATCATAAAAGAAGAAAATAAATAAAATATTATTGTGACAATATAATAGAAAATAAAGATATATTTAAATCAAATTTAAAATTATGAGATTTTTATAAAGATCTCTTTAAAAACCATTAGTAATAATGATAAATTTTAATTTTACTGAATTTCAAAGTATTTTAATATATTTTGTAAAAAATATATAAATCAAAAGAATTAAAATAAAATGAAACTGAATTAAGACATCTTTAAGATTTTAACACGCAAAAAATATTTAGTAAATAAGTAAATGAAAAATTTTTTTTTTCAAGAGAAGATAAATAACAATAATACAAAAATTATTAATAAAGAATAGTGTAAAAACTATTATATAAAAATAGCCTTTACTAAATATTTAAATAAAAAATATAATATAAACAATAAAAAATAATATTAAATTTACATAAATATGACTAATATATTTTATTTATTTTTTCCTTTGGTATATCTTTTATTGTTAAATTAATATTAAAAAAAAATTAAATTAATTAAAACTTCAAAAATAATAAAAAAAAAAATGTCAAATTCCAAAAAAGAAAAAACTCCATCTCAAAAGAATTCTAAAACAGAAAAATTATTTAGTACAGCATTACTATTAAATTTATCTCAATTTCAGAATTCAATTCCAGATTCTGAATTAGAAAATCAACAAAGATTAAATAATAGTTCAAGTGCAATTCAAGGAGATTCAATATTAAATGATTTGTTATCAGAAGATTTAATAAATAAAATAGATCAATTAAGTCCAATTCGTTCAAATAATCCTCCGAAAAAAAAAATGAGTGATATATGTTTAATTAATTGTGATGATGAAGATAATTTTTCCCCTGATTCTTCTTCAAGTGATATTCAAATTAAAGATGAAAATAAAATTATTGTTCAAAGAGATAAAGATAATATGAAAATTACTATTGGAGAAAGTGCTTTAAATGAAATTGATTATAAAAGAAAGAAAGTGCAATTTAAAAATAATATTTATCATTCTAATAATCAATTTAATGAAAAAAACTTAAATAAAACTTTTAATAAAGAATTTTATATTGAAAAAGATTGGAATTGTAATAAAAGTATTATTGGAAATCATCAAAATAAAAGTCAAATATATTATTACTATAATTCTACAAGAGAATATTTAAGTCAAGAAGATAAAAAATTGTATGATAGTTTAAATAATTCTCATAATTATATTCCTAAAAATTTAATTAATAATTCAAGTATGAATAACAATAGTAATATCATTGATTTTAAATCAATGAATTTATATAATAATAATAATAGTTATAATAATAATTTATCTTATTCTAATGATATGTATCAAAAATATGATAATTTAAATTCTGATTGTCAATATGATAATAATCAGTTTTTAAATCAAAATTCTAATAATGATATTAGTAGATTTAACGCTAATAATTATTTTAATTTTTATAATAATATTTTGCAAAAAAAATTACAAAAAGAAGAAGAAAATCAAAATAATTTTAATTTTGATAATACAATTTCTTCTCAAAATAATGAAAGTAATAATTACTATAATTATACTGAAAGTCCTAAAAGAGTTAAAGATAATAATAGTCAATTTAATAATTATAGTGATAATAATAATAGTAATTGTGATTTTTATTCAAATGTAAATAATCAAATAAATATTAATCAAAATATAAATATAAATTATAATACTAATTTTAACCCTGTAAATTTTTCAATGAATAAAAATCAAAATTCTTTCCGAAAAACATCTATTGAAAATGAAATAAAAACTCCAAAACAACAAATTTCAATGAATATATTACCATTAGTTAATCAAAAAGAAGAAATAAAAACTTCAAATAATCTTTCAGTATTAAATAACATCTCAAATAATAAAATATTATTATTTCCAAATTCAAACATAACAAGTAATACCATTTTGAATAATAGCAATAACATAAATAACAGCAATAATAATAATAATAAAATAATCATTAATAACAATAATAATATTAATAATAAAATAAACATTAATGATAATAATCATAATAATGATAATATTAATAATAATATTAATTCAAACTTTAATTTAAGTTTAAGTCTTCAAAATCAAAATATTAAGAAACCAGAAGTTTTAGATAAAAGTGAATATTTATTAGAAATGTTTGGAAGAATAGGTTGGATATGTAATCAATGTAATAATTTTAATTATGAAACAAGAAATAAATGTAATAGATGTGGAATATCAAAGCAACCAAAAAAATTATCAGAAATAAAAAAGAAAAGAGAAGAAAAAGAAGAAAAAGAAAGAAAAAAAAGAGAACAAAGAGGTGATTGGACTTGTCCAAAATGTAATAATTTAAATTATGGTTTTAGAAAAGTTTGTAATAGATGTCAAATTCCAAGAAATATAATTGATAATTTAAATTTGAATAATAATTTAATTAATCAACAACAACTTTTTTCTTTTAATAATAATCTTAAAGATAATAATAATAATTTTAATGGAATGTCTCTTCAATTAATGTATGGAAATTTCCCTTTGAATATAATTAATAATGGAAATATAAATATTAATTATCCTTATGTTAATAATCAGAAAAATAATCAAATAGAGTGATTAAATAATTGTTTAAACAAAAAAATCTTTGTTGTAAAAGTTATAGCATTTATAACTTAATTTTATTGTTTATAACTAATTCATAGATAAAATTATTTATAAATTCTTATTTTATAAAAATAAAATTTTGAAAATATATTAATTTCTTTTTTTTTCTTTTATATTTAAATCATATTGAATAAATATATTGTATTAGAAATGTTATAAATAATTCAGGAATTAAATTACATTTAATAAATAATGAATTTTTAATGAATAATGAATTATATATTTTAATTTTTTTCTAAAAAGAAAATAAATAAAGAGAATAATATTTAATAATTTTTATTTAAATAATTTAAATTTATTTAAATTGAAAATTAATTGTTTTTTAAATTAAATATAAATTTTAATTTATTAATTATTCATTTGATAAATCTAATTTTTATAATTAATTAGTTCAAAAAAATGATTAACAATTATACAAACTTCAATAATTTTTCAACAAGAGATAATTATCAATATCTAAGTAATTTTTCATCTCATAATAGACAATCATTTCAACCTTCATATGATAAAATTTTTAAAACAAATCCAAATATTCATTCAAATTTATCACAAGATAAAAATGATTCTCCTCAAAATTTTTTTTACAGTAATAATATTAAAAATTTTAAAGGATTAATCAAAAGAAATCAAAATATTATATCAAATAACTTATCTAAAAATTCACATACATTAGAAAATAAATCTTTAAATTTTGATATATCAAGAAATATAAATTATTCAAAAGATTTATTAGAAATCAATAATGATAAAAATAATAATAATCCAATTAAAAATATAAGTATATCATCGAATAATAGTTCAATTAATTTTAATCCAAATAAAATTAAAAATTTTTATGGCCCTCAAATTAGAAGTCAAAGCCATAATAATAATAATATTAATAATAAATCAATAGTTTCTATTAATAATAATAATACTAGTATTCATAATAATTTTCAATTTTTATCTAATAATGATCAAAAAATTTCAGGTATTTCTGTTCAAGATAATTATATTTTATTCTTACAAAAACAATTAGATGATTCTGTTAAAAAAAATAAAGAATTAATTTTAATGTATAAAGAAATTGAAAAAACTTGTGAAAAGTTAAGTTTAGAAAATAAAAAATTAAATTTAAGATTAATAGAAAGTGAAAATAAATTTAATGAATATAATTTAAAACATGAAGAATTAGAAAATAATAATAAAAATATTCAAAATGAATCAAATAAAAAAGAAATAGAATTACAAAATAAATTAAAAGAATCACAAGAACAAATAGAATTATTAAAAATATCTTTAAATGATTATCAAAAGAATAATAATGAATTAAAGCAAAATCTATTTTTAATGTCTAATAAATTAACTGATTCTTTAAATACAAATATGCATGAAAAGGAATTAAATTTATTAAAAAGTCAAAATGAAATATTAACAAATAATCTTTTATCAAAAAATCAAAATTTAGAAAATTTACAAAATGAAAATTCAGAATTAATAACAGAAAATAGAATTTTAAAAGACCAAATTGAAGATTATAAAAGTAGATATAATCAAATAAAAAATACAATGAGACATAAAACTTTTTCAAAAATAAACCAAAATGATTCAAAAGATTCTTTTTCAACAACAGAATTAATGAATTTAACTATAGATGAAAGAAATAATAATTTAATATATAAGAAAAAATCATCCAGTGAATTTAGTTTAAATAAAAAAAATAATACTCCAAAACAAATAGAAGAAATTAAATTAAAATTACCTTTTTCTGGTTCTAAAAGTAATCCAAAAATAAAAGAAATTCCAATTAGATATAATGAAAATATTGAATTTGAAAATAATTTATTTAAAAAATATGTTTCTGATAAAAATATTGACTATAATAATAAAAAGAATGATATAAGAGATTTATTAATTAAAAGTAATAATTTAAGTCAAAGTTTAAGAAATTTTGATGCTTATAATTTTATTATTAATAATCTTGAAAAATGTTTATTTAATATTGATAAAGATTCTAATTTAATTAAATTTGAAGTCAACAATCAAAAATTTTCAAAAATGATTTTAATTAATAATCCATATATTAAAATATATGATGATTACAAACAAAATTTCTTATATGATGAATCTATAATCTTAAATACTTTAAATGGATTATTTATTTTAACAGGAAAAAACACAGATATACTTTATTATTATAATGATCAAAATAAAACAATAAGAAAAATATGTCAATTTAATAATAATCATAATTCAGGTTCTTTATATTTAGATAAAATAAATAAAAAAATAATAGTTTTTTCAGGTAAAAATAATAAAAAAGTAGAATATTATTCTTTCGAAAACGGAATAATAAATGAATATCCAGAATTAAATATTGAAAGAGCAAATGCAACTTATTCATTTATAAATAATAAATTTTATGCTTTATTTGGTTTTTGTTGTCCTAAAAATTCATATACTCAATCAATTGAATATATTAATTATTCCCTTATGGATTCTTGGAATTATATTTCTTTAAATAAAAATAGTGAAGATATAAATTTAAATATTCATTGTATTTCGAATTTAATTATTGAAGAAAAAAATACAATTATTATTTTTGGTGGAATTAGAGATGAAGGAGAAATTATTTTTGATTCTTTTTTAAATATAAATTGTGAAAATAATCTTATTTCAAAAATTTCAATTAAAAATAATCAAAATTATGGATGTATTTTTACTAAAAATACTTATTTTATTAATGTTGATAATAATTATTTATTAATTGATGATAATGATAATATACATGTTGTTGATGATAATATGCATTTTAGTTTATTTAAATTTAAACTATAAATTATTTTTTTTATGAATAAAAAAATATCAATAAAAAGTAATTAATTAAAATTTTCATTTTTATATTTAAATTAACCTTCTTACTTATTAAAATAAATAGTAGTATTATTATCATTGTAAGATATTTCTTTAATTAATTTAACATTAACAGAAATTTTTTCCATATTTTCTTCAATATTTTTAATTTCTTCTAATTTTAAATTTAATTCTTGAATTACAGAATTTTTAACATTTTCATTTTCAGAAGAAGAAGAAACAAAAGCAATAATTTTTTGTAATTTTTCTTTTATTTTTTTTAAATCCTTCAAATCAATATTTAATAAATTTTCAACACTAACTTCTTCAACTTCATCACTTTTATGAAACATACAACAAAAATTTTTGAACTGAACTTTTTTTTCACTTGTTTTAATTTCTTCAACATTTTTCATATCAAAATTAGTTAATTTTGCTTTTTCATGAAATTTAATTGGATTTTTTGTTCTATAAGCTTTTTTAATTTCAATATATTTTGGAACTTCAATATTAACATTATGAGCTAATTCTGGAATTGTAATTAAATTATTTAAATTTTCTTCATTAAAATTTTTTAATGTTTCTAATGCTTTTTCTTTTTCTGTCATTTTTGTTATATTTGAATTTTTTATTAAATCATATTTTTTATATGAATTCATTGAAAATGATTGTGTTCGAGGTCTCATTTTATTTAAATGGTTTATTTTTTTATTTTAGAGATAATTTTTTCTTATTTAAAATTAATTAATTCCATATTTATATAAATAATTAAATATTTATATTTTTTAGGAATTAATGATAATATTAATGGAAATATTTTTTTTATTTTTTTTGAAATAAATTATTTTAAATTTTCAGCATAATTAAAAGTAAAAACAAAAATAAAAAACAATAATAAAAAAAAATTGAAAGTGGGGATTGGGG
>JAJJLU010000451.1:0-42255 GCA_023807065.1 Isotricha intestinalis | reverse complement strand
TATTTTGAAGATTTTTTAATATTTTCAAAAAAAATATTTTAGCAAATAAAATAAATTAAAGAAATTGTATTTTGATTTCAACATTTTGTTAAACATCTGAATATAAAAAGCACAATAATTTGAAAGTATTTGTTTAAACAGATTTTTAAATTCAAATCTTGAAATCAAAGTATGTTATTTATTTAATAAGTGAAAAATTAATAATCAAATAAAAAAAAATACAAATATATAAATGTTATTTTATTTGTTCATGTAAATAATAATTAAGATGCAAAGATCATTTAAAAAGGAACAGGGTTTAAAAGAAATATTTGAACCTTTTTCTGATTATGATAATAATGAATTTAATGGAGTATCAATGATTTTATAAAGGATAATTGTATAAAAGGGATTTACATTAGTGTTAGTATTATTAATATTATGGAAGTTTCAATAATATAAAAAAGGGTTCATAACTTTTATTTTAATGATACTTTAGAAAACTATTCGGAAATATTATGGGATTATCAAAAAACAATTTCAGAAAAACACATAAAATATTAGAAGAACATTTGAAAATATAATTAGTGATTTTGGGGAAAATATTTGTTTAAAAATTTATTTTTAATTTTTATTTGATTTAAAAAAATAATTTAAAGATGAAATTAATTATTTTTCTTAAATTCCCAAATAAAAAAATACTTTAAAACATTATAAATTATCATAAATTTTATATACAAACTTTATTCTATTATCAAAATTGAAAAAATAAAGAATCAAAGTTTTTTTCAATTAAACACTCTTTACTTTACTCTTTTTTATTTTTTTGAATAATTTTTATTAGATTTAAAAAAAGATTGTTCTTTTTGAATTCCACATCTATTACAATTTTTCCTAAAAGAAAAATTTAAATTTTTACAATAAAAACAAATCCAATCACCATTTCTTCCATTATAGTTTCTTTTAATATTTTTTTTTTGAGGATGAATAAAATTTTTTGGAGTAAACGAATATTCTTTTTTAATTAAAGGAATAAGTTCTTTAATTGTATTTGGATTAACAAAACTATCTTCAAAAGAATCATTTTTATTTGAAGAATTATTAATATTTGAAGTATCTGTTGTTTCATCAAATAAAATATTATTTTTTAACTCATTTTCTGGAATTAAAGCGTCAATTGTATCTAAAAGATCTTTTGATAAACATTGTTGTAGAAATTTCCCATTTTGATTTTCAATAATTGGTTCTAAATTGTCAAAAGATTCTGTTATTTGATTATTATATTTTCCTAAATCAAAATATAATTTTGTGTTAAAGTAATCATCTTCTTTGTAATTTTTTTTATGAAAAGGATAACACATTTTAAATGATTTTTATTTTTGAAATGTGATTTAAATGTTTATTTAAATTTAAAAATATGAAAAATTATTAAAATTCAATAAATTGAATACTTATATTTTTTATATATATTTAATAAATGATTATCATTTAAATTTTGTTTTTTTTTGATGTTTCACTTTTAACTTTTTTTTATTAATACAGTAAAGCATAAATTGCTTTTAAAAATTAGTTTTTATTTTATTAATTTAATAAGTAAATAAAAGCAAAAACACTATAATTAGAAAAAAATTTAAAATCCAATTTTTTATCCATAATTCAGTTATTAATTTAAATTATTATTAATTAATAAAAGAAAATTTTGACAAAAAAATTTTTTACAAAGGGGAATTATTTAATTGATATTCTTTCATTAAACATATAAGGTAATTAAAATCATAAGGAAATAATCATGAAATAAAAATAAGTAAAATCAATAGAAACATTCAAACAAAATTTAAATTTAAAATTCTGGTGTATTCCAAAATATAATAATAATTAATTTATGATATAAAAGAGGAGAGTTATCAGAAAAAAATAAGAATAAAAATGAGTGACTCAGCAACAACCATCAATTTATCCTCAAAAGATAATAAATCAGAAATAATTCTTCCAACAATGAATACTCCAAATGAACTTAATAATCTTTCTTTTCCAAATGATGCAGCTAATAATATAAATAAAGAAGATGAAACTTTAAATAAAATAAAAGAGTTTTATTCTGAAAGTTCTAAAATTTATTTTCCAATTATAAATAGTAATGAAAATTTTGTTGGTAATTATGACAATTATATTACAGAAACTTTAAAAGGAATTTCAAAACTAAATAAATTAAACTTTGAATATGCATTATTGGATCCACAATTATATTTAAATATGAATAGAAATGAAATTACTCGAAACTTTGTTTCTGGAAAAAAAGTAATTCTATTGGATTTAGATGAAACTTTAATTCATGGAGATTTTCAAGAAGAATATTTAAATGATATAGATCATCCTTATGATAAAATTATTAAATTTACTTCTTTAGATGAACAAGAAGAAGTTTCAGTTGGTATTTTTGTTAGAAATGGAGTTCAAAAATTTTTGGAAGAAATTTCCAAAATTTTTGATATTGGAATTTTCACAGCTTCATCAAAAGATTATGCTGATGCAGTTATTAATTATTTAGACCCAAATAATGAATTTATTAAATTTAGATTATATAGAAATTCATGTATTAAAGTCAATAATATAAGTATTAAAGATTTAAGGATAATTGGAGTTGATTTAAAAAATATTGTTTTAATTGATAATAATATGTATTCTTTTGCCAATCAATTAGGAAATGGGATCTTAATTAATAGTTTTTATTATGATAAAAATGACTATGATTTATTTAGTGTAATGAGTTATTTATTAACTTATATTGCACCCACTGATGATGTTAGAAAGATTAATGAAATGTTTTTTCATTTTGAAGATATTTTGAAACAAATAAATTAGTTTTTCCAAAAAATAATGGTATTTTTTTATAATTAGATTTTTTTTGATACTTTTTTTTTGGATGAAAGAAGTATTAACTTCTTATTTATATTGAAATTATTTAATTAATTGTAAAATATTTTTATTTTAAATTATAATAAACATTTTAAAGTAAATTTTATTTTTATTCATTTTTAGTATTTTTTAAGTAATATATTATGTTTATAATTAAATTAAATATTTTAAAAAATTAATTCAGGATATTCCTTGATAATTTTATCAATAAATAAACCAAAAAAGGAATTAGCCCAAGCAAACCATTCTCTTGTATAATTATCTACATTATCTACATCATAACTTTCATGAATAAATCCACTATTTTTCCCACTTTCAATAAGTAAATCTAAACATTCTTTAATTTCTTCTTTATTATTACTAGTTAATCCTCTCATTATAGTAAATAATGGCCAAATAAAATTTCTTTTTCCATGAGAAGATGATTCTCCAGGACCAAATTTACCTTTAACATAAAATGGATTTTTTTCTGATAAAATTCTTTTTCTTGTATTTAAATAAATTTCATCATTATTTGAACAAAAATTAAAAAAAGGTAATGAAATTAAATTTGGATAACCAGGTTCATCCATAAAATAAAAATTACCAAATCCATCTATTTCATGTGCAAAAAATTTTTCATTATTATTTTCATAATCAATAATAACACCATATTTAAAAATACTATCTTTAACTTCTTTACAAATTAAATCCAATTTATTAAAAATATCTTTATTAAATTCATCCTTTTCAATTAATTTAAATAATAATTCAATAACAGAAACTAATAAACAGTTTTCAGGAATATTATAAGGAAAAATTGAACTATCATCAGAATTTCTAAAAGAAGTTTTAATTAAACCACAAGTCTTACATGGACTTCCTCTTCCTCTATTTAAACTATCATAAGGATCTTGAATAATCCTTTGAAATAAATATTCAGGTCCTCCTTCTTTATCTTCATCTTCAAATCCTCTCTTTTCTTTTTCTAAAACAAATAAAATTTTATTTAGTACTTCATAAAATTTTTCATTTATTATTGATTTATCATTTGTTAATTCTATAAATTTTAATATTGTATATATGGGTAATGTTAATGAATCTAATTCATATTTTCTTTCCCAAATTTTTTTATTCATTGCTAATTCATATTTTCCTTCATTATTTCTTTTATATGTTAAATCATTTATCCAAGGAGATTCTAATTCAGTTTTATTAAAAGCATTTGCATAAGGATCAATTAATATTGAATTTAATTGTCTGTTAAAAGTTCCTTTTATCATATTTTTTAAATTATCATCTTTAGAACAATGAAATAAATAAGGATAAATTTGAAAACAACTATCACGTAACCACATTGCTTTAATATCTCCTGTAATTATAAATGTATCAAAATTATCTTTATCATATTCCACTGTTGTGTCTAAAGTATTTGGATAACAATTTATAAATAATTGCTTTAAATTTTCATCTTTTATTTTTTGACTCATTTCATCTATATATTTATCTATTACTTCACTATGAAATAACCTTTTTTCATATTCTGGTCTTTTATTCATCATTTTTTAATTATTTAAAATATAATTTATTAAATACGATGTATAATTTGACATATAATAATCAAAAATAAAAAATATAAAAAATAAATATTTTTCATAAAAAATAATATATAAAAAATTTAAACTTAAATCATTTTTTAAATTAGTAAAATGCAAAATTCAAAATTAAGTAGATCTCCTTTGAATAGAACTTATTCTAATGCTGTGAAATTAAAAAAAAATCTTCATAATAATTCATCAATGACTTCAATCAACAATGATTTATCTCGTTATGATGATTTAATAAAAAAAGCAAGAGATACAATAAATAAATTTCAAACGGATAATATGAATAAATCTCGAAGTAAAGAAAAAATTTTAAATACATCTTCTGGTCAAAATTTAGAAATGAAAGGTTCAAATTCAAATTATAGTATTTTCGGAAACATCGGAAATTCTTCTAATGATGAAAATAATATGGATACTTCTAATAATATTAGAAATGAAAATGGAGTTGAAAATTATTATAAAAATTTAATTTCTCAAATGAAAAGTGATTCAAATATACAAAATGAAAGAATGAAAAGTTTAGAATGTCAAAATAAAAAAAATGAAATGGATTTAATTGATAATGAAAGAGAAAGAATTATTTTAGAAGATAAAGTTAAAATTTTACAAACTAGATTAAATGAAACTAAAGCTTTATATGAAGATTTAAGAAGACAAAAAGAAAACTTAGAAAATAATTATGACCAATTAAGATTTGATTATAAAAATGATATGAAAAAAGCTCAAATGAATTCTTTAAATAAAAATAAAGAAATTGAAGATATTTTAACAAAGGAAAATGAAATGATAAAAAGTGAATTAAATAAATTTATAAAAGAAAATATAAATTTAAAATTATCTGTTAAAAATTTAAAGCAAGAAATGGGAAGTAAAGCAAATGACATAATCACAAATTTAAAAAATGAAAATAGAAGATTAAGTTCTCAATTAGAAAGTAAAAAAGAAAAAATTCAACAATTAGAAGAAGAAAAAAATGAAATTTCAAATATAAACTTAAATAATGATGATAATATTCAAGATTTAAAACAGCAAATAATTTCGATTAAGGCTTTAGTTAAAGATGAAAAAGATAAAAATAAAAAATTAAGAGAAGAATATAATTTAATATATGAAGAAAATTCAATTTTAAAACAAGAAATTATTCAATTAAGAGAAAATGAAAATAAATTCACTACTCAAAGTGATTATTTAAGTTCTGAAGGAGATATTATCGATTTACATAAATATAATGAATTACAAAAGAAATATTCTAATTTACTTCTTGAAAATCAAGGTTTAAAAAAAATAAAAGAAGAATTTCAAAATTTAATAAATGAACATAATAAAGTCCAAAAATTAAAAAGTCAAAAAGCAGATAAAGATAAGGAAACAATTAAAAAATTAAGAAATGAATATGATGAATTATTTAAAGAAAATATATTTTTAAAGGAATATAAAACAAAATATGAACAAACTTTAGCAGAAATGGAATTATTAAAAGCAAAAGAAAATGAATTTGATTCTGTTTTTAAGGAAAATGAAAGTTTAAGAGGAATGCAAGATAAATTAATAAAAGTTTCAAAAGAAAATGAAGATTTAATTAAAATTAATCAAGCAAGTGAAAGAGATAAAACTGAATTAAAAGAATTAAAAAAAAAATATTTGAATTTAAATGAAAATTATACTCAAATTCAAAATTCTTTTAATGATTTAATGAAAGTTAATGACAACTTACAAGATATTCAAAAAAAATTTAATGAAGTTGTAAAGGAAAATAAAAGCTTAATTTTATTAAAAGAAAAATATGATGAATCATTAAAAGAAATTGAAAAATTAAATGAAATCAAAAATAAATATGAACTTTTGATTATTGAGAATAATAAATTAAAAGAAAAATTTGAAAATTATGCAAAAGAAAATAATAAAGAAATTTTTGAGAAAGGTTATAATGAAATAAGACAAAAATTAGAAGAATCAATTTCAGAAAATAAAAAAAAAAATAATAGTATAGCATCACTTCAAAATTCTTTAACACAAATGCAGAAAGAAAAAATATATGTCCAACAAGAAAAAGATAAATTAGCTAAAGATAAAGAACAATATATGAATTTAAATACAGAATTAAAAAATCAAAGTTTAAAACATACAAAAAATTCACAAGAAATGTTAAAAAAATGGGAAGAAAATTATTCAAATTTAGCAAAAGAAAATGAATTATTAAAATCAAAACAAATGAATTATAATGATTTAATTCAACAAGTTGAGAAATTTAAAACAATTGAACAAGAAAACATTCAATTAGCTAATGATAAAGAAGCATATCAAAAATTAAGAGATGAATATATTTTATTAACTAAAGAAAAAGATAATGCTAAAAAAAATTATATTCAAAAAATAAAAGATTTAAGTGATCATTTATCTAAAGAAAAAATTAAAAGTGAACAATATTATAATAGTAATAAAGAGCTTAATTTGGAAAAATTAAGATTAAAAGAAATTGAAAATAAATATATTGAATTAAATAAAGAAAATGAAAAATTAAAAGAATTTCAATCTAAATTTATTACTTTAAGCTCTGAAAATGATGTTTTAAAATTAGTTCAAGAAAAATATAATTTATTATCTCAAGATAATAATACTTTAAAAATACAATATCAAGAATTGATAAATGAAAATAATGAATTAAAAGAAAATATTACTAATATTAATAAAGAAAAGACAATTACAGATGATAAATTTAATGAAGTTAAAAAAATAAATGATGCTCTTACTCAAGAAAATGAAGTTTTAAAAGATTATGAAAAAAAATATAATTCCCTAAATAAAGATACAATAAACTTAAAAAAAGATTTTGATGATTTAACAAATGAAAAAAAGGAAATTCAAAACCAATTAAATTCTAATTTACAAGAAATCAATTGTTTTAAAGATCAAATAAGTAGATTAAATAATGAAAATGAAGAATTAAACAAATTAAAAGAAAAATATAACAATTTAATTCAAGATTATAATAAATTAAAGGAAATTCAAGGAAAATATAATGCATTAATTGTAGAAAATAATACAATTAAAGATTTTCAAAATAAATTAATTTCTGAGAATAATGAATTAAAAGATCTTCAAGAAAAATATAATAATTTAAATGGTGAAAATAATACTCTTAAAGGAATTGAAGATCAATATAAATTATTAGTTAAAGAAAATTCTCAATTAAAAGAAAATGTGGCTTCATTAATCCAAGAAATTAATAAATTGAAAGAAAATGATGAAAAGTTGAAATTAGAAATATCAAACTTTAAAAAAGAAAAAGAAGAATTAAATAATGAAATTGATTTATTAAATCAAAATAAAAATAAATTAATTGAGGAAAATGCTTTATTAAATAATTCAATTTCTAATCTTCAAAAAGGTGAAAATTCAACAAAAGAAAATCAAGAAAAATTAATACAAGAAAATTTAAAATTAAAAGAAAATAATGAACAAATAAAAAATGAAAACTCATCTTTAAAAAGTAATATAAATACATTATCACAAGAATTATCGTTATTAAAAGAAAGACAAGACATATTAATTGAAGAAAATTCACATTTAACAGATTATAAAGAAAAATATGAAAAAGAAACTTTATCATTAAAGGAAGAAGAAGAAAAAAATAAATTATTAAATCAACAAATAAATTCTTTAAAAGAAATGAAAGAAAAGACTTTAGCTTTAGCAAAAGATAGTAGTGAAAAATATAATCAAAGTTTAAAGGATATAGAATTATTAAAAGAATATAGAGGGAAATATATCGAAATTAATTCAGATTATCAAGGTTTATCTGATAAATATTCTAATTTAGTGAAAGAGAATGAAGAATTATTAAATAAATATAAGTCTTTATTAAATGATAATAATGTAATAAAAGATAATTTTGAAATTATTAATCGAGAGTTAGAAAATGCAAAAAATAATATTAAAAATTTAGGAGAAGATAATTTAAATCTTAAGGAAATTAATTTGAAAACTAATGATGAAAATAATAAGTTAAATCAAGATTTAAAAAAATTAAAAATTGAAATTGATTGTATGAAAAAAGAAAGAGATACTTTAAGTTTAAATTTAGATGAATCAAAAGAAAATTCAAAAAAATTAAAAGAAAAAAATTTAATTTATGAAAGTGAAATTAATGATTTAAAAGAACAAGTAGACAATTTAGAATTAGAAAAAAATAAATTAATAAAAGAAATTAGTGGATTTAAAAATCAAATAGATAATTTGCAAATTGAAAATGAAAAAATTCAAAAAGATAACATAGAAGCTCAATCTAAAATAAATAAACAAAATCAATTAGTTGATAAATTAAATTCAGATATTTTACAAGGTAAAAAAGATTCAGAAAAATTAAAAGAAACTATTAAAAAACAACAAAAAGATTTTGATAAATTTAAAAAAAATTTAGATAATGTATATGATGAAAAAGATAAAGAAATTCAAGAAAAAAATGAAGTTCAAAATGAGTTAATTTTAGCAAAAGAATCTATTTCTTTAAAAGAAAAAGAAATTGAAGAATTACAAATTCAAATAAATAATAATGAAAAAAATGAAAGAGAATTAAAGAAAAAAATAGATAAATTAATTAAAGAAAAGGAATCTATTAATAATAATTTAACTATATCAAAAAAAGAGAAAGAAATTTTACAAAAGAATATTTTATTATTAAAAGAAGAAAAAATATCATTAGAAGAAAATATTGATAAAATTAATAATGAAAAAAATTCAATTCAAGAAAAAATAAATGTAGTGATTAAATCAAAACAAGAATTAGAAAATCACATAAAATTATTAAATTCTCAATTGTCAAATTCAAATACAGATTCAAGTAAAATTATTCAAGAATATAGTAATAAATATACAACTTTACAAAGTGAAAATGAATTAATGAAAGAACAATTATTTAATAAAGAATCAGAAAAAGAAAAGTTAAAATCCCAATTAGATAATATTAAAAAGGAAAATGAAAATAATATTAAAAATTTAAATGAAAAAAATAACGAATTAAATAAAAATAAAATTAACATTTTTAATAAAGAAAAAGAATTAGAAGAAGCAAAAACATTAATATCAGAGAAAGAAAATGAATTAAATGAAAGAAATTTAAATTTAAAAGAAAAGGAAAAAGAAATTCTTGAATATAAAAAGAAGGAAGATGAATATAAAAAAAATTTATTAATTAAAGATAAAGAAAAAGAAGAAATTTCAAAAAAATTAATAAAAGAAGAAGAAGAAAATGATAATTTATCAGATGATTTAAATAAAGCAAATAAAGAAATTGAAGATTTAAAAGAAAAAATAAATAAAATAGAAGAAGAACAAAAAATAAAAAGTATTAATGATAAAAATAAAATGGATAATATGATGTTTGGAATTAAAAATGAAAGAGATGTTTATAAAAAAAGAAGTGAAGATGCAAATAGAGAAAATGAAAAATTAAAAAATGAAAAAAAAGAAATGAAAGAAAAAATTGAAAATATGAAAAAAGAAAAAAAAGAATTATTTAAAGGAAATAAAGAATTAAAAAATGAAATTGATTTATTGAATCAAAGTTATGATAATTTAAAAGAAAATAATGAAAAAATTGAGAAAGAAGCAAATGAATTAAAAAATGAAAATGAGAAATTAAAAAGTGATAATGAAGAAATAGAAGAGAATTATAATAATTTAAAAATTGATTATGAAGAAAAAGAAAAAGAAATTGAAAACTTAAAAAATCAAATTGAGGAATTAAATAAAGAATATGATGAATTAAATAATGAAAAAACTGAAATTGAAAATGAAAAAAAAGAATTTGA
Source organism: Isotricha intestinalis (assembly GCA_023807065.1). Lineage (NCBI taxonomy): Eukaryota > Ciliophora > Litostomatea > Vestibuliferida > Isotrichidae > Isotricha > Isotricha intestinalis. The sequence continues at coordinate 31,964 of JAJJLU010000451.1, read as the reverse complement.
AGAACAAATAAATTTATTAGAAAAAGAAAAAGGAGATGAAAAAACGAGAAATGAATTAAAAAAAAAATCTTATAAAATATATAAAGAAGATTTTTTAATAGAAGGAGAAATTTTAATATATGAATATGAAATTGAAAATTTAGAAAATATAGAAATATCTCCTTTAGAAAATGAAGAAAAAGATAATTCAATAATATTAGATATCTCAAATAAAGAATTTTCAATTATCCAAAATGTTAATAATAATAATTATGAAGAATTAGAAAAAGAAATTGGAAATTTAAAACAAATTGAAATTAAATATAATGATTTAATTAATAATTATGAAAATTTAAAACAAGAAAAAGAATTACAAAAACAAGATTTTGAAAATAAAATTGAAGAAATTAAGAATCAAAATGAAAGTATAAAAGAAGAAAATGTAAATAAAAATGAAGAACAAATTAATATTTTAAATAAAGAAATAGAAAAATTAAATAATACTATTAATGATGACAAAGAACAATTTGCTTTACTTTTTTCAAAAATAAATGATGAAAAAAATTCAAATTTAAAATATAAAGAAGAAAATGAAAAATTAATTAAAGAAATAGAAACATTAAAAGAAAATTCCAAAATTTCTGAAATAAATACAACAAAACAAAATGAAAAAAGTGAAGAAATTGAAAATATAAAAAGTAAATTACAAGAAAAAGATAAAATAATAAATAAATTATCAAAAAAAAATAAAGAATTAGAAGAAGATTTTATAAATCATTCTAAAGAATTAAAAAGTTTACAAAATTATATATCTCAATTAGAAGAAGGAATTGGATCAAGTGAACAAATGGATGAATTAAGAAATGCTTTAGAAGATAAAGAAGAATTAGTTAAAAATTTATCTAATCAAATTTCTGAATATCAATCAAAAACTGATTTAATTTTAAATAATAATAGTGAAGAAGATAAAAATACTATCATTGAAATTTTAATGAATGAAGTAAAAGCAATTAGACAAAAAATCATAGATTTAATTTCATTCAATGGAAGAATTGATAATTATCAAGAATTTATTAATGTTATTAATTTAATTAAAAATAATGTTAATGATTTAGATGATAATGATGATTTAAAAGATGCCTTTGGAAGGTTAAATATTTTAATTAATTCTTTTGAAATAAACGATGATATTGCAAAAATGAAGCTTTTAAGGGAGATTTCTAAAGAATAAAATTTTCTTTAAAAGTTGAATATATTTTTTCAAATTAAAAATAATTATTTTATTGTTTATAAAAATATCAAATCAAATTTTTAATATTTTAAAATTTGACAAATATTGTTTTTTAATTAAAATATAAAATAAAAATAACTAAAAAATTTATACCCCAAAATTTATTATAAGAACTAAATAAATATAATCATATTACTCATTTAAATAAAAAATTAATATTAATTAATTTCCTCAGTTTCTTTATTTCATATAAAAACACAATTAAGAATGAATATAAGAGATAAAGGAAAGCAAACATTATCATTAAAAAAGCCAACGAAAAAATTTAAATCAAATGCAGCAATAGCGAAAAAATCAATAATAAATATTTCAGTATTAGATTTATTGCCGAATATCAAACTTAAAAAATCACAATTTATAGAATCAGATCTTTTTATAAAAGACATTGTTCTTAAAAAAAAAAAGGAGAAAACTCAAGAATTACAAAAAGTATTAACAAAAAGTGAAAATATAATATCAAAATTAAGAAAATTAAAAGAAAAAGCAATTTCAGCAAATGACACAATAAGTTCCCAAGATATAGATTGGATAATATCAAAAATAAATGATCAAAATTTATATGATATAGATACAAATGACTTTAATACAACAATTAAAAATGATAATAATACAAGTGGTTTAGCATATTTAATGCAATATTCTCATGTTGAAAATAATAATTTAGTACAAAAAGCTTTTCAAGCAACAAGAAAAGGAAATGGAACAGTTAAAATGAGTATGCAAAGAAAAAGTACATTAATGGCTCCTAGTTCGTTAAAAGTTTTAGGTAAATATGGAATGAATAAAAAATTAGATGCTATTAGTGAATTTCCTGCAATTAATTTAAGTACTGTTCCAAGTAATTTAATTCAAAATCAAATGGCTTTAATTGATAGTTCTGAATTTGATATTTTTTCACTAAATGATATGGAAAAAGATAAAACTACATTTTTAGTTGCTTCTGAAATTTTATCAAATACAGATGTAGTTAAAGAAGGTTATATACCAAATGAAATATTAGAAAAATTTATTCAAACTGTTATTGATGGTTATGATAGAATTAATGTTATATATCATAATGATTTTCATGCTGTTGATGTAATGCAAACTTTATTTACAATTTTAACTGTTGGTAGATTACCAGAAAAAATGAAATTATCACCTATTGATGTTTTTGCTATGTTAGTAGGAGCAATTTGTCATGATTTACATCACACAGGACAAAATAATACATATCATATTAATGCAAGAACAAAATATGCCATTAGATATAATGATATTAGTGTTTTAGAAAATTTCCATATCGCTTCTTCTTTCAAAATTTTTGGAAAAGAAGAAACTAATATATTAAAAAATTTTAAAGAAGAAGAATATAGAATTATAAGAAAAAGAATTATTGAAGGTATTTTATCAACTGATATGGCTAATCATCAGAAAGTTTTAGCTAATGTGAAAGCTAAAATTGGGGAATTCCAAATAGAAAAAGGAGTTAATTATAATAAAGTATTTAAAGATGAAAGTAAATTATTTGATAATCAACAAACTATGTTAGATATGTTTTTACATTGTTCAGATATATCTAATCCTGCTAAACCAAGTAGAGTAAGTACTCTTTGGACTCAAAGAGTTTATGCTGAATTTTTTAAACAAGGTGATTTAGAAAAAGAAAAAGGTTTACCTGTTTCTCTATTATGTGATAGAGATACTACAGATATTAATAAAGCTATGATTGGATTTATTAATTTTGTTGTTAAACCTTCTTTTGAAATTCTTGTTAATATTGTTCCAGAATGTAATGCATATTTAACTAACATTAAACAAAATTTAAATTTTTATGAAAATGCTGTGAATAAAAAAGATGAAAAAAATGATAATAATGATGTTGATTTGGATTCTGCTAGAGAATCTAGTGAAAGTGTTCCATCTTCTAAACAAGAAAATAATGATAATGAAGAAGATGAAGATGATGAACAATAAATTTATTTGTTTTTTAATTTTAAACCTTATATTAAATAATATTATTTTTTTAGATATATTTGTTATTGTTTTTTTAATATTGAAAAAGTAAATATAAAATATTATAGGTTGTATTTGCTTTAAAAATTTTTTTTTAATTATTCATTCTTTTTTATAAATTGTTTATTTTCTTTTAATTAATTATTTAATTTTCATTATTTATCATTTGAGAGATTTGATATTTCATTTAAAATTTTTTCTGCCTTCTTTGGCGGGCACATATTTACAAGTTTGATTAAGTTGTTTTCAAATTGTTTAATTAAATCGAATTCTTTTACAGTGATAAAAGATTTTTCTCTTCTGTTCATATTTTCAATTATTAATGAATTAAATATTTCTTTATTATTTAATAAAATTTCATCGATCGAGTCTTTTGATTTAATGCTTTTATTTTCTAATGATTTATTATTATTTGATTGCATTTATTAATGTAATATAATTATTTAATATTTTATTATTAATTTTATTAAGTTTCATAATTTTAGAGAATTTAAATTTTTACACTAAAGAAAAATCAATAAATTCAGAAAACAAAAAAATTAAAATATAAAAAAGAAAAATTTTAGAATTATCTCTTTAAAATTTAAATTAAAATTATTTCAAATAATTTATATAAAAAAATAATAATTATAAATAATAAAATTTATGGATCCAGAAAATGTAAATTCATCAAATAATGAACAAATACCTCCATTTACAATAACAACATCAATGAATTTTAAAACAATTTATGATATAACATTACAAGATCAAATAGAATTAAAAAATAAATTATATAATAAACTTAAATTATTAAATTTAAAAACTTCAGGTTATGATGATATAATTCAAAATTATCAAAAATTAATGGAAAAATATTTAAACTCTCGTTCATATTCAGAAAATTCTGAAATTACTCGTTCTTTAAATTTAGGTACAAATACAATAAATATAGATCAATCAGAATTAGCAAAAAATTATAAACTATTACAAAATGAATTAAATAAAACTAAAATTTCCAATCAAGAAAATTTAGAAAATTTAAATAAAAATTTATTATATACGATGGATTTAAATGAAAAAGCCAATCAATATGAAAAAGAACTAAGTAAATTAAAACCAGAAAATGATACATTAAAACAAAGAAATGAAGCTTTAGATAAAAGATGTAAAGATTTAAATGAAATAACTCAAAATCAAGAAAAAGAAATAATAGAATTAAAATCAATAAAAGATAAATTAGAAAAGGAAAATTTCCGTTTAAATGAAATAGCTAATAAATTATTAGTAGAAAATAAATTATTAACTACAAAAGTTTTATCATTAAAAGAAGATTCAATGCAAAAAATGAATGAATATAATGAATTGATAGAAAGTGCTCAACAAAAGAAAAAAGCAGCAGATTTATATTTTAATGAAAAAAGCGAATCTTTTTCAAAAAAAACAAAAAAAAAACTTCCAAATTATATGGTAAATGTAGAAGAAGTTCAAATCCCAAAAAAATTAAAATTAAATTATAAACCACATTCAAAAGGAATAACTTCTTTAACTTTTAATTCATTTGGTTCAAATTTCATAACAACAGGCTCAGATAACTTTATAAAATTATGGGATACTTCAAAAAATTCAGAAATTGCAATATTTTCAGGATTTACAGGAGCAGTTACAGAAGCATGTTTTGATCATTCAGAGCAATATTTATTTGCAGGATCAATGGATAAATCAGCTAAATTATGGTCATTAAAAAATAATAAATTATTAAATACATTCACAGGTCATATTGATTATATAAATTGTGTAAAATGTTTATATTCAAATGAAAGAGGTTTAACAGGTTCTTCTGATAGAACAATTAGAGAATGGGATTTTAATACTTTAAAATTAGTAAATAAATATAATGGTGTTTCTACTGTTCAATGTTTATCTGTTGCACCCGATGATTCTTTTATTTTAAGTGGACATAAAGATGGAACAGTTAAATTATGGACTAATAGTGAAAAAGCAGAAAAAATTATTGATTTACATGAAGAAGCTGTTATAAGAATTGAAATGCTAAAAAATGATAATCAATTTTTAACTTTAAGTAATGATTTAACAATAAAATTATATGATTTAAGAAAAGAAAATGCTGTTTATGTAATTAATGATAGAGTTATTCCTCAATATTGTCAAAGCTCAATTTCTATTTCTTCTGATAAAAAATATTTTGCTGTTGGAAGCACTAAAGGAACTATTTATATTGTTAAGTTAAATGATGGTACTGTTGCTGATACTATTGAAAATAAATCTAGAAATCCTATTTTAAGTGTAAGATGGAGACCTTATCATTCTCAAATCTATGTTGGAGATGGTTCAGGATATTTAACTATTTGGGGAACTGCAGCAGATAAATAAAATTAATAATTTTTTGTATTTAGAGTATTAAATCAGTAGTTTATAATTTTAATAAATGGAAAAATATATTTTGTCTTTTATTTTCAATGAAATATTATTTTATTATTTTTATTTTTTTGTTTATAATTAAAAGTAAGAATCAATATTATATTGCATTTAAAAATATTATAATATGAAGTATATCATATATATTTCATCAATTGAATATTTTTTGTTTATTTGTTGTTTAAAAATTCTTTTATTGTTTCTAATTATACATCCTTCATTTTCTTAAGATGATATTTTATCAATATTTCCAATAATTGTTGAATTATTTGTATTATCCAATTATTTTTTTCTTAAGAATGACCGATATGATTTTTTTATTCTATATAAAATTTTGCTTGAAATTTCTATTTTAACATTTATATACTTTATTTCTTCAATTTATTTTTTTTGGAAGATTTTTCAATTAAAAATTTATTTACTCTTTATTTACATATTTTTTTTATTTCTATCTCTTTTTCTCAAAAAAATTAAATTATTTTTTTATTTAAAAAAGTTTCATTATTTTATTTTTATTTGACTAAATTAAGTTTATCAATTTTTAACTTATTTAATAATTTTGGAATAATTAATTTTCTCACAAAAAAATTAAAAACAAAAAAGAAAAAAAAAATGTTTTCTTGTATAAGAAATTTTTTTTATCCTTCAACATACTTAGAAGAAACTCGTGATAATGATGACATAATATTAACTCCAAAAAATATAGAACCTACATCAATATTAATATTTCTCCATGGATTAGGAGATACAGGTGATGGATATATAGCAACATTTAATTCAAGCGAAAAACCAATTCCTGAATCAATGAAAGTTATTTTACCAACAGCTCCTCTTTCTCCAGTGACTTTATATAATGATCAAGAAATGAGATCTTGGTTTAATGTAAAAAATTATAAGAATGAAGAAGATATTTCAAAAGAAGAATTTCAAAATAATTCAAAAAGAATTAATGATATAATTAATAGAGAAGTTAAAAATGTAAATGGAGATTATAAAAAAATTTTTATTGGAGGTTTTAGTCAAGGTGCTTGTATTGCATTAAATGTTGGATTAAATTTTGAAAAAGAATTAGGTGGAATTATTGTATTTAGTGGAATTTTATTTCCTTTTTGTACTAATAATATTAAAGAAGAAAAATTAGATATTCCTATTTATATTGGTCATGGAATAAATGATGATATAATTAGTGTTAAATTAGCTAAAATGAGTTATGAGTATTTGAGTACTAAAGGTTATAAAAATTTAACAATATATGATTTTTATATGGGACATTGTGTTAACCCACAAGAATTAATTGATATGAAAGAATTTATCAATAGTAGGTTAAATGAATTAGAAAAGGAAAAAGAACAAAAAAAATAATATTGATATTATATTTTTTTGAATATAATCATTTTTATTTATTAATGAATATTTAAATTTGAAGATATATTTTACTTTTGAAAATTAAATATTATATTTATATATTAAAAATTAATATATTTCCTTAATTAATAAAATATATAAATTAAATTTGGCTGGTAAAATTATTAAAAAAGAGAATAGAATTTTTAGAAAAAATATTTTTTAAACTAAAATTCTAAATTAATTATATTATTTCAAGGAATTTAACTATTATTTGATATTTCAAAAAAAGCAGTTAAATATTGGTGTTTATTATGTTTTTATATAATTTAAAAAGAAATTTCACTTTTATTAATGGTATAATTAGTAATATTCTAATTTTTTTAATTTTAAAAAATATAAATTAAAAATTATTTTTCTTTTAATGTGATAATATCATTTATTTTTGTAAAACATTTGTTATTTTGAGATACATTTTTTTTCTAATTAATGATTATTAAGTTTAGTTATCTCTTTCCATTAATATCTTTTTTATTTTTAAATTAACTTTTTATGTATAAATTCTTTTATATATTTTTATTCTGTTTAACAAATATTATTGTAAAATATTTTTTTATTATCAATTAAGTTTCCTTAAAAAATTTGAAAAATGGCAATGAATATAAGGTTTATTATAATAGATTAGAAAATATTTTTGAATTCTTTTTAGTTTCTAAACTGATATTCAAAATATAAAATTTGTCCATTTTTAACATTATCAATATTCATTTTGATTAATTAGAATGATTTTATTATATATATTCTTTTTTTTTCTTTTTTATTTTGTCAAAATAACTTTTATCTAAGTATTATTTGAATTGAATTATTTGGCATTAAAGAAAAAATGAACAAAAAATTTTGATATTTCAGAATTTTCTATATTATCTAAAAAAATATATTGAAAATGTAATGCATAAAATCAAATATTATATACTAAAAATATGAATGATATTGAAATTCATCATAATATATATTTTTAGGTAAATTATTTTTTTGTTCATAACAATACTTGATTAATTCAAACTCCATAATTTTATTTTTCCATCATCTGAAAAAGATATTATTTTATCTTTTTCATATAGAATTAATCCATTAATATTATCATCATGTGCATTTTGAATTATTTGAACATTCTCAAAATTATTTTCATATGTATATATTTTTATTTCTTTATTTCCACCACATAAAATTAAATTTTTGTTTTTAACAAATAAAATACCATAACACCATGAATTGTTATCAAAAGTTTGAATTACATTCATATTTGAAATACTTATAATATTAATTTTACCTATATTTCCACTTATAATTAATTTATCTTCATCAATTTGAGAAAGACTGTAATTTGTATAACATGAAACATTTATTTTTTTAAGTAATTTATATTCTATTTTATCCCAAAAATAAGTTCCATCATAACCTGATGATATTAAAATATTTTTATTATTTATATCAAATAAATTAAATATATTTTGATTATGTTTTAATGATATAATACATTGATATTTTTCATGAATAGTTTTTTTTAAAATTTTTACAGTCTGATCCCTAGAACAAGATATTATATTTCCATCTTCAGAATAAATAACTTGATTAATCCATTTAGAATGGATATTATTTAATATTTGACCAATTTGAAATTTATTATTTGTTTTAATCCATATTTTTATGCTGATATCTTTTGAACAAGTAATAAAATTATTATCATCTTTTATTGAAACATAAATAATACTATTTAAATGTGCATTTAATATGGTTTGAATTTCTAACAAATTATTATCATATATAATAATTGATTTATCATTGGAAACAGTTATGAAATTTCCTGAAGGGAATATTCCAATTGAATTAATACTATCATGATTAGAAATTGATTTAATTTCCACTAAATAATCTAATTTAATTTGGTTTTTACGATTTTTTACTTTTTTTTTCATTTTTATTTTAAAATATATTTTAATTAAACTTTAAAATATATTTAAATATTAAATTGGTTTTAAATTTAAAACTTTAAATCAAAGAAATTCTATTATGAATATTTCTTAAATTTCTTCATTTCATCAAAACACAAATTACTATATTCAGAAATGAAATGAATTACTTTATCAAAAAAATCATTTAAAAATATTTAGAATTATTTTCATTTTCATCATTTACAAGAATGAACATTATTTTAATTATAAGTTGAAATTCAGGTATTGGAAATAATAAAGATAATTTAATCTTCTGAAATTAATTAAAGAATTTATATTTTAAATATAAATTTCCAAAATTTCTTGAGTGTATAACATCCTTTGATAAAAATATTTTTAGTTAATTTTCATATCAAATATTTTTTGTAATCAAATTGTATCTTTTAAGAAAACATTTTTTTTTACATCATCTAAATTCGCTAAAAATATTTTTAATTACTATTAATTGAAATCAAAGTATAAATTCCTATGTTAATATTGTTTTTATTTTGTTTATAAAAATATGGGAATAATTATTTCCTTTGATTAGTTTTATAAACTTTTTCAATTATTGAATTTCAAAATAATTAAAAATATAGTTATAAATCACATTATTTGAAAAATTTGATAAAAATGAGTCTGCATATTCTTATAAAAATACTTAAAAATACTAAATTTAAAAATGAAATTATTAAGAAAAAATAAAATTCTAATAATTCCTATTTATAATTTCAAATTTGTTGTAAAATAATATAATATGGAATTATATTTGATTAAGGAAAAAATAGAAATATACCTATAAAACATTTTAAATTTTAACATTTACAAAAAAATTTATTTAAAAAAAATATTTTTTAATATGGAAGAAAAAAAATCAAAATCAAAATCAAAATCAAAATCGAAATCAAAAGAAAAAGATAAAGATAAAGATAAAAAAACTAAATCAGTAAAAAAAAAGAAAAGTAAAACAACATTAAATGAAGAAATAAATGAAACTTCTCAAGATGTTTTATCTCTTCCAATAACAAAAGAAGCTAATCAATTAACAAATCCAGACATAAATCCTCAATTAGATAATAATAATCCTTTAAAATATTATGAACAAATAATGTCAGATAATAGAAATAATATAAATAATCAGTTTTCAAATAATAATAATAGAGAAAAATGTGATGGATGTTATCAAGGAGATGCAATATGTTATTGTGTAAATTGTAATAAATTATATTGTAAAATATGTGATGACCAAATTCATGTTGTTCCTTCAAATAGAAATCATGAAAAAAAACCAGTATCTGAAAATTCTAATTTAAAAAAATTTTGTTATCATCATAATTCTCCTTTAAAATTTTTTTGTGAAACTTGTGAAGAACCAATATGTCAAGAATGTCAAATGATTGGTCCTCATAATAGTAAATTACATAAAATTATTAGTATTTATGATTCTTTTCATAAAAAATATAATTATTTAAATCAAATGATTAATCGAAATATTAAAAGTAAATATGCTCAATCTATGAATCAATTACAATATTTAGATTATGTTACTGAACAAGTTAAAAATTATAAAAATAATATTGAAAGAGGAATTAGAAAAGATTTTAGTGAAATGATTGATAATTTAGACTCTATTGAAGGAAAAAAATTAGCAGTTATAAATTATGATTCTGCAATATTACAAAAAGATATTAATATGATGCAGGAAATTATGAATTATTTAAATGAAATGAATAATAATGAAAATAATGATATGATTGCTTTTTTATTAAGATATAAACAAATTAATGAAATGATTGAATATATTTTAGCAAAACCTGTTAAAACTAAAATTGACATTACTTTAGATGATTTCCCAAGAGAACAAGAAGAAAACAGAAAAAAATTAGAAAATTATAAAAAATTAGAAGAACTATGTAAATTAAAAGATGAAATAATATGGAAAATGTTAACTGATAATAAATATAATAAACCAAATGAAATAAATGAAAAAACAAAAAGTGAAATTGAAGAATGGGTTAAATTAAGTGATAAATATGCTTTAGAATTACAAAAATATAATTTGGTTTGTGATTTTTGTGGTTGTTATTTAGATGAAAATGTTGTTAATTCTGCTTGTGAAAAAAATGTAGAAAGTGAAATTGATTATAATAATATTTATTTTTATGGGGATGCTTTACCTCCAGAAGATGTTATAGGAACTGGAAGACATTATTTTGTTAGTCCTAAAATTAATGAAAATGAAGTTAAAAATAATATTAACCCTTTTGAAGAAAACCAAGGCGAAAATTAATTTTGTTGTTATTTAATTTTATTTTAATTTTTTTTTAAAATAAAGATTTGAATTGAATATAATAAGTTTTTTAAAATAAAAAAAAAGATTAAATATTTTTATTCTTTATTGTAAATTTTATTTGGACTTTGATTTAAAAATTGAGCGTAATAATTATTATCATTATATTTTTCACATTGTTTAAAATTTGAAATTTGATAAGTATTATTAATATTCGAAGAAGAATGACTATTCTTTTGGAGATTATTTTTTTCATTAATATTTGAATTAAAAGAATCAATAAAACTTTGAAAAGATTGAAGATCTTGTAATCTTCGATTATTTATATCTTTATTGTTTTCAAAAGTTTCAAATTTTAAAATTTGCTTATTATTTCTCTTAAATTTTTCAACAATTTCTTTTTCTTTTGTTAAACTTTTTTTATTCATTTCCCCAATTTTTTTTTTAATTTCTAAATCATTATCATAAATTCTATTTTTATGGTACTTATCAATAATTTTATTACTATAATTTATTTTCTTACTTAAATTGCTTTTTTTATTTTTTTTACAAGAATTACATTTAATAATAGCATCTTTAGAACTCTTAGAATAGGAACTAAAGATTTTAGCTGGATAAATATCATTCCTTTTATCAGTAATTAATGGTTGATGAATATTATTAACATATGATATTTCAGTTTTATTATAAAAAGGATATTGACTTGTATTCACTAAATCAATATTTTTTTCATTATATATATTACTTAAATTTTTTCTAGTCTCATCACTTATATTTTTAAAGTAAATATTATCATAAAATTTAATTTCTGGATTTTGTGGAATTGGAGTTGGAGGTTCTTCAATTTTATCTTCTTCTTCATTAATTTGTGATTTAATGTCTTTTATTTTTTCTATTGCTTTATTTCTTCTTAATTCCATTATTCTATTTATTGTTAAATAATCTGCTAAATTATGGTTAATTCTTTCATATAAATTTATATTTTTTTTTAGGTTTATATAAATTTGCCATTTCTATTCTATCATTAGGGTTTCTTTTTGTGAAAAAAAAAATTCAAAAATCAATTGATTTAAATATATAATTTATAACTTAATAAAATAAATAAAACATTATTTAATTTTGTTTTGAATAAATACATTTTTTAATTATATTTATTTTTTTCTTTTTATTTATTAATATATTAATTAAATTAATTCATTTGATTTAAATCGATTGATAAATATTGAGCAATTTTATCAATAAATTCTTCTTTTAATTTAATTTTTTGTAAATTTTCAAAATTCGAAGATTTACTTATAAATTCTTTAATAAAATAATATATATTAGGTAATTTATTTTGAAAATCTATTTCTTGTAATTCCTTTTTTCTTTGTATAATAGATTCATCTTTCTCTTTATTTTTACTATATTCAAAATTATAAGGATTAACTTCATCATTATTTTTTTCAAAATAATATGAATTTTTAACTTCATTATTCTCTTTAAAAATAATAACTCTACCTTCACTCATTTCATTATCAATAAATTTTCCTAAAAAAGCTTTATCATTATTTTCAATAAAAATAGCTTCATCATCATTTTTTTTTTCATTATCATATTTTCCTTCATAAATACTAAAATCATTTTTATTTTTAGAGATACAAAAACCATTTTTATATTCATTATTTTCAAAATTTCCAAAAACAACATCATAATTAGAATCTTCAAATTTAATCTTTTCATTTGAATGCTTCCAAAAATAAATTCCTTTTCCATTTTTTTCTCCTTTATTCCATTCACCTAAATAAAATTCTTCTTCATTTTTTTCTTTTTCATTAAAATATAAATATACTCCTTTTCCTTCTTTAAAATCTTCTTTCCATTCACCAGAATATTCATCATTATTATCATATTTATAATAACCGAAAAATTCTTTTTTTAAATTTTCTGAAAGAAAACCAATATAAGTAAAAGTATCAGCATTAATTTCTGAAATATATTTTGTATTATTTTCAGAAGATTGTTTTCCTTCTTCGTTTGAAAATTGAAATTTACTTTTAATTGAAGAATCATTTTCATTATATTCTTTTTTATCTTTTATTATTGCATCTATTTTTAATGTATCAAATTCATAACTTGTTGTTTCTTTTTTTAAATTTAGAGGTTCTATTGATTCCATTTTTATTTTTTTTTTAAATTTTAAATTAGAATTTAATTTATTTTTGATTTATTAATTTTAAAATTTATTCAAATTTTTTAATCTTTATTAATAATTTAATTATATTTAAATTTATAATTTTGATAATGTATTTTAAATAAATATTTTAATTTTTATATTTTGGATTTTTTATTGTGAAATCTTTTATTTTTTTTTGATTAATTTATTTTAAAAATTGTAATTTAGTATATAAATAAATTATAAATAATGATTTAAATATAAATACAAAATAGTCAATATTTTAATTTAAATAAATGATTAAAGATACTACTACCCCAAATATGCACAATATAAATAAAGTTTATACTATTTTATCTGATATCCAAAATAAAGGAAATAATTCCTTGATTAATAATGTATAATTAATTTTATTTAATATTTTTTTTTTAGAAACGACAAGGTCTATTTCTAAATAAGAAAAGAAAAATAGAACATAACCAAAATATAAATTTTCAAAAGAATCAAAGATATGAAAGAAATAGAATTGAACAAAAAAAAGGATACATTGAAATTTCAAAAGATAGAATAAAATTTTATAATACTTCAAGAGATTTATCTATGTCATGTGTTAAGTTGAATGATAATATATATCCATCAAATTCATTTATACCTGTTTTACCTTTTACTTTTTTTTCTTCTTCACAATAATATTTTTTTTTTGGTTTATCTTCATTTTTTTTTTGTTTTTTAACTATATATGTTTTGAAGAAAAAAATTTGGAAAAAAAAAAATTTATTATAAAATACACCTTTAACGAAATTTTAATTTATAAATATAAAAATTATTAACTTTCTCCATAATTTATATTATATAAATCATTGTCAATTTCTTTTAAAATAAAATTTTATTCCTCTTAATTTTAATTAAAGCACTTTATTTCCATTATATTTTATCTTTATTTTATAAATCTTTTCTTAATAAACATGTTGTTTGGAAAAAATAATACAAAAAAATAAATAAATGTTAATTAATTTTTATATTATGTTTCTTTCATTTTTAATTTACATTTTAATCAATTATAATTAAATCTAATAATATCATTTATTAATTTAACTTAAAAAAAAAAAATTCCTTTCAATAAAAAATAATTAAAATTTATATTTAACAGAATTAATTCATTTGATTATCTTGGTAATTATTTGAATTGAATTTATTTTGCATTTCTTCATCATAAATAGGTGTTAATCCAGGTACAAAATTCTTTTTGTTTTCTTCAATTTTTTTGGCTTCTTCTAATTCTTTATTAATTTCTTCAGCAAATAAACCATCATTATTACCACTAAAGGATTTAAGAGAAATTAAAAAATCTCTGATTAAAACTTTGAAATTATGATAATCATAACTTTTATTAAACATTCCTAAACAAAAAGCTTCAACTTGGTTTTTATTTAATTGTTGAAAACCTTGACTAATTTCACTAGCAATTTTATTTAAAACAAAAACTTTATTTTGCATTCCATCTTGAAATAAACCTTCATCTAAACTATTTGTTTCAATTATTTGAATTAAAATTTGTAAAATTTGAACTTGTAATTTAAAACCACTTTGATGGAATGAATCAGTCATAGTTCCAAAAATATCATTAAAAATATTAAAAAAATAAGCTTTATAAAAAGGATTTAAAATATTAATTCCATTTACAGTTTTAGTGTTTGAAATATTATTAAGTAAAATTAGCATTGTTTCTAAACCAGTTTCACTCATATTTGGAGTATTATGTCTTATTGCCCATGAAATCGCATCAATAATATCTTTATTAAATCCACTTTGTTGTACTTTAAAAATAGAATCAAATGCATTTGATATTAAACTTTTTAATAAAATAAAAAAATTCATTCTATGTTCTGGAAAAGATTGAAAATCATTCTTTATCATATTTAATGTAAAAATACATAAATAATTCCATATTGAAACTATATAATTATATTCTGTGTTTTTTAATTTTTCTAAAACTTTTGAAAATAAAAGAAGAACATTTGGATCTCTATTATCTTGATGACTTTGATCATATACTTCAATTAATTTACCAAATCCAGGTAACATTTGATTCATTATAATATTATTATCATCAGTTGAAGAAACAAGAGTACAAAAATATTTTAATAAAGTTCTATTAAATGAAATATAACTTCTAATATTAATAGTCATAGGTTCATTATTATTAAAAGAAGCATTAATAATATCAGAATAAAAACAAAAAGTTTTTATCATAGTTTCAAATAATTGAGAACCAAAAGTCCAATATAAAGTTTTAGTGCTTATTGAAACTCTTTCATTAATTCTAACTATTAATTCAATTGCTTTCACAATATCAGAATTTTTTAAAATATCAGAATTTTGAGAAGCTTGATCAAAAACTTGTCTCCAATTAGCATAAGTAGTACTCATTAATTGATTAATTAAATATATTTTTTTTTGACTATCTTGTTCATGATTAATCATATTTCCTAAAGCTTCATAGAACATTAATTTTTGATGTCTTTCTAAATCTTCAGTATCTCCTTGAACAGTTCTAACCAAAACATTAATATAAGGTTCATTTTCTTCATTATTATATTTTATAAATTCAGCACCACATTTCATAGATATTTTCAAAAATGTTTCACATGCAAAATCTTGGACTCCTGGATGTGATTCATGCATAAATTCAAATAATTTTTTTACTACTGTTTTTAAAAATTTCCAATGAGCACTTAAAAATCTAGGATATTGTCCACATACATACATAATATTTGATGCACAAACAGCTTTATTATCTTTTCCTTTTACTTGTTCAGTTAATGTTAAAAGTAATTTTATTATTAAAACTACGAATTTTTTTTCTAAATTTTCATCCATACTTCCTGTTATGCATCCTGCAGACCAAGATACTGAATTTAATAAAACTTTATTTAAATTTTTACTATTATCTAATAAACTTTTTAATTTTGTTTCAAGTAATGTTTCTGTCTTTATAGGGTCTAAATTAGTTAAATATATTAAAGTATTTTTCATTGTATCATGTAAACTTTGATAAACTGTATTTGTTGTTGGATCTGTTGTTAGATCACCATTTTCATCAATATCTATTTTAACTTCTAAAGGTTTATTCATTCTTATTACTATTGTATTTCTAACTTTCTCAATAAAAGTTAAATAACAGTGTTTATACATATAAGACTCATTAGTATACATTAAATAAGTATTTAATGGTATATTATATAATGAATTTGGAATTTCTTTATCAGGGTCAATATCAATTTCTTTTAAAAATACTATTTTAAATGTAAACCAATACCAAAAATCACATGCTGCTTTGAATATTTCATCATTTTGAATTAATTGAAATTGAGTTAAATAATCTAATCCAAAAGATATTGGTTCAATATAATTTTGAATAAATTCATTAGGTGTTGAAACACCTTCTACAAAATCAAATGTTTCTATATAACTTAAATTATTTTTGAAAAAATTAATTAAACTATTTTCAAAAATTAAACTTAATTTTTCAAATCCTGTTATTTTAGATGAATCAATTGATTTATGTCTTTCACTAAAATCCATATTATTTGTAATTCCTTTCATAATTTCAATAAAATTCTTATATATTTGAAGTGTCATATTTTTAATGGCAAAATATGTATTATTCATCATATTATTATTAACTGGTTTTTCAATATGAAAAGCAAATAATTGGCCAATACATTTTATAATTTCATTTCTAATAAAAGGCATTGTTTTAATATTATTCAAAAAAGTTTCAATGATTTTTTGATTGAAAACATAATCTACTGGAAACCAAGTAGTATATTCTGCATATAATTGTACTGATTCAACTAATAAACTTTGTTTAACAGATTGTGAATTTTCAAAAATAAATTTACAAAGAATATACACTTCTTCAAATTCCTTTTGCATTTTAGTTTTTAATTCAATTGCTTTTTTTGTTGTTAATGAATTTTTCCAAAATTCATTTATTTCTTCACTGAATAATTGAAGTAATTTCATATTATTTTCACATAAATTTTGATTTGTTTTACTAGAAGTACATAATTCACTTATAAAATTCGGCCATCCAGTTGTCCATTCATTTTTAGCAATTAATATTATAACATTATTCAATTTATTTATAAAAAATATATTCTGATTGAATGATTTATCATCATTAACGTTTTGAAGTAGGATTGTAACTAAAAAATTTCTTAAGTTATTTTTATCATTTTGATTTAATAAATTCCATTTTTCTTTTATAAAAGTCTCTAAAATTCCTAAAGCAAAAACTTTTGTGTAATTTGATTGAGATTTTGATAAAATAAAATCACAATATGAGTAAGCATTTGGTAATTGTTGAAATTGATTTAAAATATTATTTGCTATTTGTATCTAAAAAATAATTATTATTCATTCTTACATCATTATTATTCCCTGTTGTATATAAAGTATTTGTTACTGTATCTAACATTTTAAGTTTTGTTTCTTCAAAAGGAGTAGAAGGGTTTAGAAGTTGAGTATAATCCATAATTAAGATAAATTTAAAAAAATTATTTTATTTATATTTATACTTTTAAATATTTTTTAATTTGTTTTTTTAATTAATTTAAGTAAAAAAGTTAAACCTTAATTAATGTTTAAATATTCTTTATTTCATTTTTTTTAAACTAAGATTTGAATAATTTTAATATATTAAACAATATGATTAATTCATAAAATACCAAAAATCACATATAAAATAACTTTATAAAAGATTAGCATGTCATTTTATTAATTAACTTGTTATACCTATTACAAAAGCTTTAACAGGGCACAAAGGATTTTGAAAATCTAATGCATAAGTATTATAATTCTTTCAGAATTTAAATTTTGAGATGTTTTTTTTTCTGCTTTTTTATCAAATAAAACTAAAGCAGCATTTTATGAGGGATATAATTTTTATTATTTTTTGGAATCAAATTTTATTTGATATTCCTATTAAATTTTATGAAATATTTTACCTGATTCTAATGATAAATTTAAAGTTTTTCTTCTGCTTATTTATACTACTATTGGATTTATTTTATCAGTTTTGAATTGTTAAGATATTATTTAATAATTGTTTATAAGATTAAAATAAAAAGACTTCAGAAAAAAAATATTAAGAAAAGTAAGAATCAAATAAATTGAATTTGAATTATCTTTTATTCTTTTTTATATTTAATTTTTTCAAACATAAATATTTACTATAAAATCAATCATTTCACACAACTGTTCTGTTCTTTCTTGGATACATTTTTTTGATTATACTCTAAAGGTATTTATACATATTTTCTTTAATTTCTTCTTTTTTTTAATTAATTATTTAAATTTTAATTTTTTTAAATATTTATTTGATTTTCTTTAATAATTAAGTTTAAAGGTTAATTCTCTAATAATTAAACATTAAAATCAAGAATTCGATTATTTATGATTTTTATTGTTTTATTTGATTTATTTTTATTTATTTTTTAGATGTTAGAAGTTTTTCTTTTAAAATATTAAAAAATATGAAACAAAATAAATTCCCATAAGAGAAATTCTTTTATAAAATAGGTAATATAATTATATAAATAATTAATAAACAAAGTAGTAAAATAGAATTTTTAATTACTTAGTCATCATTTTTTTAAATTCATTAAAATCTACAACACCATCACCATTAGAATCATTTTCTTTAATCCAATGTTGAATCATATCATCATTTTCACTATTATCTTGTAAATTTAAAAACTTTTTAATATCCTCAATAGAGATTTTACCAGTTGAATCATGATCAAATGCATTAAAAGCTTCATATAATTTTTCTTCTTTTAAATATAATTTTTGATCCATTGTAGCAGCAATAAATTCAGTATAATCTATTCTTCCACTATGGTCTGTGTCAATACTTTCAAAAAGTTGTTCAATATTAATATTATCTTCTGGTGAAAGAGATTCTTCTAAACCTGTTTTTAATTCTTGTAAAGTTAATGTACCTTTTTTATCTTTATCCATCCTTGAAAAAATATTTTTGATATTTTTTACTTCTTCATCTCTTAATCTGGATGCTATAAATGTTAAAACTACTTTTCTTAATTTATTAGAATTTTGAAATGTTAAAAGAGAATCAATGTTTATTTTTAATTCTCCTTTTGAATCTGGGGCTTTATTATTCACCCAAACATGCTTTAAAACTTGTTTCGCATTATATCTTTTATTTGCAGGACATAACATATGTAATATTAAATCTTTTGCATTTTTACTTATCATTTTCCATTCTTTTTGAGGAAATTCCACAATTCCTTTTTGAATACTTTGGTATATTTCTTTATCATTATTCCCTTGAAAAGGCGGATAACCACATAATATTATATATAAAATTACACCACATGACCAAATATCACATAATTCATTATAATTTCCTTGTAAGACTTCAGGTGACATATAATATACAGTTCCTACTTTTGAAGACATATTTTTTTGTTTTGAATTTGAATTTTTATTTTTAAATTCTTTACTAAATCCAAAGTCAATTACTTTAATTGGTGAATTTTTGTCTTCATTTATAAATAATATATTTTCTGGCTTTAAATCCCGATGAACGATATTCATATCGTGACAATAGGAAATTGCAGAAACTAATTGTTTAAATATAATAGCTGCTTCTTTTTCTGTAAAAGGATTTTCATATCTTCTTTTAACTATTCTATCTAATAATTCTCCACCTGTACATAAATCATTTATTAAATAAAAATATTTATTATCTTCAAAAACCTCAAATAATTTTATTATATTTGGATGGTCCATTCTTGATAAAATTTCTATTTCATTTTTAAAAGTTAACATGTCTGTAATTTTTGATTTATCAATTTGTTTCATTGCCCTTATGTCACCTGATATTTTATTTTTTGCTTTATAAATTTTACCATAACTTCCTTCACCTAATTTTTTTATTACTTCATAATGATTCGTAATATCATCTTGAATTATCCGAATAAAAGACCTTTTACTTATTGATAGACTAAGTCGTTTTGCAGAGTCCATTTTTATAAATAATATTAATATTATAATTGTATTATATTTATTCTATAAATTAAAATTTTTAATCTACACATTGATTTTTTTAAATTGAAAACACTTTTCTAAAAATAATTAATAATATATTAAAAATAAAATTTTAAAATTAATGAAAAGTGAATATTCAAATATTAAAGAAGAAAAATCAACAATTTTAACATCAGAAGCTAATCAAGAAAAAGTATCAACAGGAAATATAAAATTTAAATTCTCAGATGGAACATCAAATGATTTTGATATAAATTCAATATTAAGTATGAATCCTGCTTTATTTTCTAATATTGATAAAAGTGGAAATTATGAAATTTCTCTTCCTGAATTTATTACAAAGATTTCCCTAATGGATTTTTTATTTGTTGTGAAAAATGGTATAAATGAATTAGAAGAATTTCCAGGAACAAATCCAAATAAATTTTTAAATTTAATTAAAGTTAGTGATTTTTTTAAAAATGATAATATATCTATTCAAATCATTAATGATATAATCATGAAAAAAATAAATGAAGATAATTCTTTTGATTTACTCATTTTTTCATATGAAAGATTAAATATAAGTAATAATGAAGAAGTTGATAATTGTTATTTTGAATTATTTTATAGGTGTCTTGAAATTATTGGAAATAATGAAAATTTATTTATAAAAAATTTGGATAGAATTAAAAATTTAGATAAGAAAGTAATTGATGAATTATTACAAAAAACCTTTTCACATTTAGTTTACGGGAATTATATTTTCATAGAAAATGAAAAAGAAGAAATTTCATCCAATGACACAGATCCTGAAAATTATTTTGATACAATAAATGATAATGATTTAAATAAGAAAAAAAAATTAAATAATACGATAACAATAAGTAATTTAAATAGTTTAATATCTTCATTATATGATATTTATGGAACTAAAAACTTTTTTGAATTATTAACATTAGAATATATGACTCTTTTTTCACAAGAATCAATCAATGAATTAAATGATGCACCAAATCCTACTTTTCAAATGAAGATTAGTTTTGATGATATTGATAATTATTATGAAGAATTTCCAATAAATTTTTCCATTAATGATAAAACGATTATTTTTGTTGTATTTTATAAAATAAGTGATGATAGTTTCAACGTTTGTATGAAATTTGGTGAAATTCCAAATTTGAAAAAAGATAAAAATAATAAAAACAAAGAAAATTCTTTCGTACATGAAAATTTTTGTTTTAAAATTTTTACTTTTTTATCTATTGTTAAAATCATGAAAGGAAAAAGTTCAAAACCTTTATCTTCTCAAACTAATCTAAAATGCTTAAGTAATAATAAAAGTATGCATACAATTTTTAAATTAACAAATTTCACATCAACATTGAATAAACCTAGTTTTTTAATGAAAGAATCTTTTTCTAATGAAAGTAATTCAGATTATTTTTTCATTTCAGTAAATTTGAAATTATGTTATATCCATTCTGTTTTAACTTCTTATTTATTAAGAAATTACACTAAATTATGTAGATTAAATGAAATCAATAAAATTTCAAAACAAATTTTAGTTTTAATTTTAAAAAATAAATATTTAAATAAAAAAAATGAAAATGAAATTGTGATTGGAATTAATAAATGGTTAAATGATGAAATAAATTTAAAAGAGGATATTACTGAATTAATTGATACAATTAAATGGGATAGAGTTGATGATGAATATATATTTGAATTTATCATTAAATATTCAAATATGATTGTTGGGAATGAATTTATAGAAAATATTTTTATAAAATCCTTTCAAAAAAAATATAATTCTCCCTTTATTCCAGAAATGATAAAAAGTTTCTTTAAAGCATCAAATGTAATAAATTATGGGAATTTATATACTTTAATGAAAAAAAATGAAAAATTTAATTTTGCTTATATGAGTAGTAATGTTCACATGACAAATAATAATTCTAACATCAATCAATTAAATTCAAACATAAATAATAATAATGTTTCAAATAATAATAATATGAATGTATCAAAACAATCAAATCAAAATAATTTGAATAACTCTCAAATTATAAACAACAAACACAAAAATAATAATAGTCAAGGAAAGAAATTAAAAGAGAAAAATACTGTATATAGCTTCACAGAAGGAAATAATTTAAATACAACATCAAAAAAAATTAAGAATATGAAAAAAATAGTAAAATGTCTCCCAAATCCAAAAGAAAAGAAAAAAACAGTAATAAATAATGAGAAATTAAAAATAAATAATAATTCATTAAATAAATCTGGTTTAATATCAAAAATAAATAATAAAGAAAGGAATAAGACACCTTCAGAATTAAATAAAATGGATTCTAGTTATAATCATGGTAAAATATCAAAAAAAATTCAAGAAATCAAAAAAATATTTTCTAATAAAAATGATAATAATATTTCTCAATTATCAAATAATGATACAATAGTTGAAAAAACAATTTTTAAAGATGCAAAGAGAAAAATAAATAAGAGAAATAAATCAAATAATTTAGATTATAGTTATACTACTATAAATAATAATAATAAAAATAATCTTATGAATTCATATATTAGTCAAAATAAATATTATAAAAAAAATAAAGAAATTAAAAAAAAAATACATGATATGACTTATTCTGGTAATACTTATTTAATGAAAAATTATGGAAAATAAAAGTTTAATAAAATAATAATAAAAAATATATCTATGTTTGAATATTTATAAATATTTATTTGATTCTTAAAAATTTTATGGAAGAATAAAAAATGAAAAAATTAACAATAGGAATATTTTCCTAATTGAATCCTTTACTTTGTTTTTATTCAAAATTCTATTATTTTATCTGCTTTGAATTATATTATAAAATTTTTTATTTTTTATATGATTATTTTTTTTATATCGTGTTTAAAATAATTAAAATAAAATCAATATTTAAAAATATGTTTTTTAAAGTAATTAAAATTTTTATAATTAAAATTTGATAGAATTTTTTTTTTTACTTAAAAATTTGTTGCTTATATTAAAAGAATTTTGAAAATCTATAATGAAGAATAATATTATTATAATTACTAAAATTTAACAAATTCTTCAATATAAAAAAAATCAAAAATCAATCACAAAAATTGTTAATAGTATAAAATAAACAAATAAAGAAACAATTAAAAAATAAATTTTAGTTTTTGATAAATTTAATTTCATAAATTATTAAATATACTTAGAAATCCTAAATTAAAAATGAGATAATAAAATAATTAATTTACAAAACGATAATTTATTTAAAAAATAAATTAATAAAAATTTGAAACATTTAAATGACTGAATTTACTCATTTAAGGGAAGAGGAAATTAGAAGTAGAAAAACAGAAAAAGAAGAAAATGAAAAACATTTATCAATGGAAGATTTATCAAAGATAAAAAAAATAAAAGAATCAAAAATAAAAAAAATAGACATATATGTTTTAATATCAATAATAATATCAGTAATACTATATAAATTAAGTTTAAAAGGTTGTGATGGGACTCAATCTTATTGTTTAGTAACTTTAAGTCCAGGATTTTTTTATTTATTAGGTTTGTATATGGCAATTTGTTCTTTAATTTTTGCAATAATAATAACTTTAATGTTATTTAAAAAAGTTTCTTACAAACATTTAATTTATATAATACCAATTTATGTATTTTTACTTTATTTTTATGATAAAGGAAGTGATTTATCAAAACATGGTTCTTATAATAAAATGGTATTTTATTTTCTTTTAATTGTATTTTCAATATTAATATCTTTAATTCTATTTTTAACATATTTAAAAAGGAAAAAATATAATAAAATTTTATTATTTCTTTTCTTATCATTCATCTTTACAATATTATATACTTCATTTAAATTAAGATATGGTTGTAAAAAATGGTTTGATGGGTTAAATGGAATGAAAGTAATAAATGATAAAAAATATGATAAATGTTATATAGTACATCCTCATAAATGTTGGATAAATATGATTGATGGAATTTTTGATGTAAGTAGAATATTGGGTGAAGATTGTCAAAATTTTAGAGGAGGAGAAAGACAGGAATTAATTAAATATTTACCTAAAAGATTTAATAATAGTTATAATTTAGCTTACCCAATTACAACGAAATATACTTGGTTAAATCAAAGTCATTATGATAGATTCTTAAGAGTAGTAATGAATGATTTTATTGATATGGATAAAGATAATTTTTATGATAATGAAAATAAACCAGAAATAATATTAAATTTTAATCCAATAACAGAATTAGGAACAATAAAAATAATAATAAATAGAAATGAAAGAATAGTAAAAGAAAGAGAAGAAATATTTAATAAATTACCAAAAGAAAAAATTCCCAGATATAAAAATTTCCTTTTTATATATATAGATGCAATTTCTCGTCCTCATTTTGTAAGAAAAATGAAACATACTCAAAATTTTTTGAAACAATATTATAATTCTAATGAAAAATCATTTTATCAAATGTTAAAATATCATTCTTTTATATATTTCACACCTCCAAATGTTAATCCAATGTTTTATGGGGAATCAATGTTTAATTCAAATGGAACAAATATAATAAGGGCTTTTAAAGAAAGAGGATATATAACAGGTCAATCAAATGATATTTGTTCAAGAGAATTATATGATTTAGAAAATGATTATACTGCAAATATGACTTTTGAAGATTTTGATCATGAAAATATTGCAATGATGTGTGATCCTAATTTTTATAATTTAGAAAATCCTTATACTCCTTATTTAGGTCCTTATTCAATTAGAAGAAGATGTTTATATGGAAGAGATACTTTTGATTATGTTTTAGATTATGGAGAAAAATTTTGGGATGCTTATAAAAATGAAAGAAAATTCTTAAGAGTTGCTTTTCAAGATGCACATGAAGGAACTGGTGAAGTAGTAAGATATTTAGATGAAAGATTAGAAATATTTTTAAATAGTTTTAAAAATAAAGGTTATTTAGATGATACAGCTCTTTTTATTGTTTCTGATCATGGAAATAATATGATTGGATTTTATAATATTTTCCAAGTTGAAGATTTTGTTTTGGAAAAAACTTTGGGAAGTTGGTTTATTTTATTTCCAAAAAAAGGAGAAATTGAAAAAGAAAGATTGAGTTTATTAAAAAATCAGCAAAGATTAGTTACTCCTTATGATATTCATGATACAATGTTACATTTATTTGGATTTGAAAAAGGAAGTCAATATCATTCAAGATATGGACAAACTGTTTTAGAAGAAGTTGATGGATTAAACAGAGATTGTGATACTTATAAGTATGATTTGAAACCTCTTTGGTGTAGATGTGTGAATTATGAATAATAAGAATTTTTTATAATTTAATAATATATTTAATAGTCATATTTTTATTTAAAATAATAATTTTTATGTTGTGATTCAAATTTTTTTAAAAAATAAAATTAATGCATTATATAATAAATAAAAATCAAATTTTTTTCAAAAACAAAATAAATTAATTCATTTAAAAAATATTTTTAAAAATATAACTAATTTATTTATTCAAAATTATTGATTAAACTTTTTAAACATAAATGAGCAATGATTCAAAAGAACTTATTATAGAAAATATTTTCACTTTTCTTGAAAACAACAAAGGGATAAAAAATGCTAAATCACTTTATGAAATAAAAATTAAAAAAGTAAATGAAATAATAGATACAACTTATATCATTAAAATCTATGATAAAACAACATTAGAACTGAATGATAGACTAATATATAAAAATTATTCCAAAATTTCAGAAAGCATAAACAACTCTTGTGAATTACCTGTTTCACAAAATTTATCATCAAAAATTTTATTTAAAGACCCAAAAAATTCATATAGGATTGAAGAATATATTTCAAATTCAAAAAGATTAACAAGATCAAATCAATTCCAAAGTGATATAATTGAACAAATAATTCAAATTTTAATATCATATTCTTTAATTGCAAGTATTTTTACATTTACTTTGAAATGTGAAGATCAATTAAATTCAAAATTTAAAATTTTAATAAATTCACTTAATAAGGAATTAGAAGATGATGATTATAATAATCAATTTTTAAAAAATAATTTTTTTGATATGTGCTTCAAAGATTTATATGAACAAGCTTTAAATACTTTTAAAATATTTGCATTAAAATTTAAAGCAAGATGTATAAAATGTACTGATAAAACAATATTTGAAGAATTTCAAAAATTAGAATTTTTTATTAACAATTTTAAACATTTATTTAAATTATCTTTTCCAACAAATGGATTAATGACTATAAATCATAATGATTTTGGGCAAAGGAAACTAATATTAAAAGATGATTTAAAAATAAATTTTATTGAAAATGATTTTTCTTGTTTAAATATTATAGGCTTTGATATTGTTAATTATTTAAATGAAACTGTATTTAATTATTTGCCGAATTATGAATTTAATGAAAATAATTTAGATTTAGATTCATCTTATAAAATTTATTTAAAGTTTATAAATAAATTTTTAGAAATTCATTGTGAGTTAATGAATAATAAAGAAGGCGAAAAAATTTTAAATGAAGTTAAATCTAAAAAATATTATTTAAATTTACATTGTTTAATTAATGTTTTTTGGGTACTTCATTGTTCTTTTTATTTAGATTTTGAAAAATACATTCAAAATGAAGGATTTGATTATTTTCAACATGCAATAGATAGAATAAAATTGTATGAAAAAGTTTCTGATAAAAAAGAAGAAGAGGAAGAAGAAAATTTAGATGATGATTTCTCAAATGATGATTATGATTATTCTGAATCTTTGTCAAATGAAGACTAAATATATTTCAAAAATTTAAAGAAAAAAAGTTAAAATATTTTTAAAATAATTTTTTTTATATTTTTGAATAGTCATAAATAATAAAATTAAAATAATATAATCAAATAATCCAAAAGTAAAAAATGAAAAAATCAATAAAAACAAATATAAAAGACATATCAGCAATTCATAGTAATGATCAAACAAAATTTCATATGACAAAAACTACAAATGATACATCAAAATCAATAAAAAATCCCAACATGATAAATTTTGATCCTTTAAAAACTAAAAATACAAAATCAGATACAGCGGTTATATATCCAAAGAATATAAATGAATATGTTCATTTATTAAAAAATCATGCTTTTACTCAAGGAGATTTAGATTGGACATTAGAATTAAGAGATGATAAAAAAAAATGGAAAATACCAAAAGAGATTTCATCTAATCCACCAACATTTTATGAAAATGATTTTGAAAAGTATGCAAGAAAAACAAGAGTTCCAACAGCACCAGAACCTTTTTTACATTATGATAATCCTTTTAAGTTAAATCATCTAGTTCATAAAAATTGTTATATTATAAATTCAAGTCAAATAAATTATGAAAGTACTTTGAGAAAATATAAACCTAGTAAAGGAGTTAAAATTTTTAAACATAATGAACAATGGAAAAATTTAGCTTATTCTCCAAGAGCAACTTCTACTAATTTTTTACCTCCTTTAAGAGAAAAATCAAAAGAAAACTTACAAAGAATTAATAAATATGTTATTAGAGATTATGAACATATTAATGAAAAAATGGAATATGAAAATGATAAAATTATTAGGAAAACTGTAAGACCTAATAAAAAATTTGCAGCTGATTGGTTAGGAGAACATTTAGAAAGAGAAAAATATAATATGAAATATAAAACTAAAAATATTAATAGTATTAGACATTTATTAAGTTATCATGGAAATTCTTTAAGTGGTTTTGAAATTGGTTTGAGAACTTTTGGACCACAAGATTTTAATCCTCTTAGTCATCCTAAAGTAATTCATAAATATTATAATCCTAATAAAGATGAAAGAGATAAAGGAATAGTTTATAAGAAATTTAAAGTTAAAAAAGAAGAAAATAAAAATGGGTCTTTTTAAGTTATTTTAATTTTTTTGGTTTTTTCTTAATGGGAAATATTAAATTTTTATTGGATTATCATTTTTAAAATTTGTTAAATCTTATTTTTATTTCTTTTTATTTATATATTAAATAATATTATTTATAAAATTATCGATAAAATGTAGAAGAATAATTCAATGAATTTCAAAGAAAGAAAAAGAAAAAATTATATTTAAAAGAATAATTATGATGGAATAAAATTAGTAATGAAGAATATAAACTAATGGTGGAAAAGGAGATTCAAAAAAGAAATGGAATTATGAATCAAATATTTTATTTTCAAATTTTAATCTTTTTGATTTGAGAAATTTAAAAATGTTTAGTTTTTCTTTTTAATTCAAAAATATATTGCATTAAAAATTTAAAAAATAAATCTTATTATAAAATTTGATTAATTCATATAATGAGAAAATTATCTAAATTCATTGACTATTTAATAAAAACTAATGATTATATTATTGAAAAAAATTTGGAAAAACTGAATTGCTCAATGATTTAACTGATAAAATAAAGATATTTAATTGAAAATTCTCTAAATTTATTTGTTGATGATTTAAATAAACTTTATAAAATAAAATTAATAACATAATTTAAGTCTAAAGATATCATTAGATTTATTAATTAATATATATATGAATCAAAATAAAATAAAATTTTGATTAAATTGATTTTTTAATTTTTTTTAATCATAAAATTTACATTATTGTTAATCCATATATTTTTCAATTGAATGATTTACATATATAAAAAGTGAACATTTTAACCTCAGGTAATTAGCAAAATTAACTTTTTATTTTTTTATATAGTGTACTTATGTTTAAGAAGAATAGAATTAAATTTAATTGAGTAAAAATTCAAATTATGTAGTCCCAATCATCTTTTTATAATATAGGTATTATGATTTCTTTTTAATAAAATAAAAATAAAATTTTAATTCTATTTTTACAATTACTCAAAATATATAATATTAAAAATAATAAGAGTTAAACCAGAGTATATAAATCAATCAAACAATTAACAGATGAAGAAAATTATTATTTAAATAACTATTTCTGTCATAGTCAGAAAGAATTAATATAATTTAAAAAAGTAATAAATAAGTTAAATTATCTATTTAAAAGTTATATATAAATATTTCTAATTTAAAAAAACAATTACTTTATAATTTAATAAATTATGAATAGAAATAAGCAAGAAAAAAAAATAGAAAGAATAGAAGGAAAAAGAATTGAAAGAGATGGAAATGTTTCTTATTATGTTAAATATTTTGGTTATAATGAAAATTATAATACTTGGGAATTATATCAAAATTTATCATCAATAAGATTATTAATTGATAAATATGAAAAAGAATTAAATGAGCAATATAAAAAAGGAATAATTGATTTAAATGAATATCCTAATTCAAATATTAAAAAGGAACAAAATTATTATTTTCTAGGAAAAAAGAGGGAAGAAAATTTTGATGATTTAATTCTTTCATCAGGTGAAAAAAATAATGAAAAAGAAGAATTTTTAGATTTAAGTAAATCTCCAGAGAGATTAACTAATATATATGAAAATAACAATAAATTATTATTAAAAGTAAAATGGAAAGGAGAAGAAAAAGAAACTGAAGAATCTTATAAAATGATTAAAGATTTATATCCTCATTCCCTGATATCATTTTTAGAAAATTATATCAACATTAATGGGAAAAAAATAAATTTCAATTCTAAAATTAATGAATATACATTAATATAAGACAATAAATAAAATATTTATAATTAAAAAATTTAAAAATTAAGTAAATATGATTGCTTCTCAAAAAAATTAAAATCTCATTCAAAGAATGAAAAATATGTAGAAGATATAATAATTCAAAAAAATCACAAAAAACTTGAATCATTTATATATCGATGTTAAGATAAATTCATCTTTTTAAAGAAAATGTCAAAAAAAAACAAGAATATAATCATCAAAATTAAAAAAAAAACTTTCGTCAAATAAATTTAATATTTAATTGAAAACAAATAAATCACCTTTAATAATGATGAAATCATCTTAAAGAATTTTGATTAATTTAACTTAAAACAAGATTTAAAACAATATTTTAAAAAAAGAACCTTTATAAATCCAAATGTTGAATTATCACAAAATTTTTTTATAATTATTAAAAGGAAAAAGTGAAATTTTGGTAAAAACTATCATTGAATTAAAATTCAAAAAAAATTCATTTTAATTATAAAAATTATTCTTAAGATAACAAATAAAGATTCAATATCAAATAAATAAAATTTTTAAAATGGAATAAATATATAATTATATATTAAATTTTATATTATATTTAAATAATAACAAAATTTATTCCTCCTCATCAAATAAATGTAATTCTTTTAATTCAGGAAACATATCTATAATTTTAACATCAGGTCTTTTTGTCCTTAACCATTGTTCTAAAGTAAAAATATTATCAGCCCAATTTTCATATAACTGCACATAAGATTTATTTTCATTAATTAATTTTTCATATCTTTCAGGATCAGATTTTTTAAAACTTTTAATTATTTTATCATATTCTTCTTTTTTTTTGATACATTCATCTAATTCATCTAATTTTTTTTGTCTATCATCATTTTTTCTTAAATTTTTACATTCATTAATTTTTTTGTTTGTGTTTTCAATATCAGATATTATATTTTCTTTTCTTTCATTTTCTCTTTCTAATATATTTTTTTTGGCTGCTAATACTCTTGTAGGTAAAGACCAATAAAAACTACTTGAACCTATTTTTTCAGTCTCTACTAAATTATCTGCTAAAATTCCTTGAAGTAAATCTTTAACAATCATAAAATTTAATTTATGTTGAGTACAATACTTTTCTATTTCTTTATAATGGAAAAATGAATGCTCTTTTCTAAACAAACCTAACAAAATTTGCCTTTTTTCTTCTAATGACATTCCTTTTTTTTTCTTCATTTTTTAATTTACTTTATTTTTTAAATTTAAATATTAATTATATAAATAGAATTGTTAAAATATAAAAAAATTATTGTTTTGAATTAAAGTAGAATATATTAACTTAATTCAATAATATTTTTCTTATTTATTTATGGTTTGAGGAAAAAGATAAATTAAAATTTAACTATTATAATGCATAAAACTTTAATCAATTTATATCGGAAACATTAAATATTTTCTAAATTTTTCTTTTCAAAATTTTTGTCTGGAAAAACAATATTTTAATTTAATCATCAGATTTTGACATTAAGATATTCCTTGTTTTTTCTTTCTGATTTTTTAATAAATTAGTATTTCAAAAAACAATTATTCTCAAAATTCAGTTTTAAAAGTATATTAAAACAATATTTTAATTTTTTTATTTTTATATGTACTATTATTTTTAAAAAATAGATTTATTATAATGATTGGTTTAACTATAATTTTTGGGGATTGGGGATTGGGG
>JAJJLU010000450.1:0-42388 GCA_023807065.1 Isotricha intestinalis | reverse complement strand
CCCCAATCCCCAATCCCCAATCCCCAATCCCCATTTTTTTTATAATTTTCATTGAAAAAAACTATTTAAAATGAATATCAAAAAATTATATTTTTAATTAATAAAAATATATATATATAATTTTATAAAAAGCTAATAGATGTTTTAATATATTTATCTATTGCATCTAAATTTCATTTTTAAATAAATTTACTATTACTAAAATATTAAAAAAATATCAATTATTTATAACTAATTCTATTATAATATTTTATGAATATATTTAAATTAAATTAATTATCTAAAAATAAAATCAATTATTAAAATATTAATAATAATAAAAGTATTATATTAATTATATTTAATTTTAATAAAGATTCTTTCCCAAAGAAAATAGGAGTTCCTGATATATCAACTTCTATTTTAGTATTATCTAATTTAACTTCATTTCCTAAATAATTTATCATTGTTACTTTATATTCTGATTCAAAAGATATTTTTTTTGTACTCACAATTTCTCCATTTATACATTTTAACCAGACTGCATAAACATAATTATAAAAATGATCTTCATTTTCTTTTACAAAATATGCACTTAATACAATTCCATAAACATCATTTGGTAATTTTTTTCTAAATTCTTCAGTTTTTTCTTTATCAAACCTTAATTTTTCAATATTTAATTTATTTAAAGTTAATCTTGTTTTAGTTGAATTTTTCATTTTTGCAGTTTCTAATGTTTCACTTGCAACATTTTCATAATCACCCATTTTCGAAAAAATATTATGTAAATTTTTATCAACAACACTTTCAAAATGAATTTGTCTAATATTATTTTCCATAGAATAAAAAGGCAATTTTAATAAGAAATTTTGTCTAACTTCTTCTCCTCCAATTAATTCATCAATAGAATAACTAGCAACTCCTGTAGTACTACTTACAAATAATTTTTTAGGATAAGTTACATCATCAAATTTATATAAATTAAGATAATATTCTAAATTTTTTTTTGCTGTAATAAATTTTTTAATTAAAATATCAGATCCTTTATCATAAATAAATTCATCAGATTGAATGTCTGTTATATTTTGATGTGGATATTCATGGAAAGAAACACAATCAAAATAAGCTCCTCCGTAATATGGATATTCTTTACTAACTTTACCTTCTTCAAGATAATTATCTGTTTTATTTAAAATCCATTTAAAAAAATAAGGTTGAGTAATACCACCAATAGCAACAAATGCATCTTTATCTATAAATTTAATTACTTCATATGATATTCTTAATAATCTTATAAAATGATAAATTGAACCATGCCAATTTATTAATTCTTTATCTAAAGGAGGACGATTATTCCATTCTTTAATATAATTTAAATTATTAGTAAAATCTGGTTCATTCCATATTTCCCATATTTTAATATATTGTTGATATTTATTTACTGTTTGAAAAACATGATAAGCCCAATAATTTTGAGGATTTACTTTTTTAATATTGTCTTCTATTATAAATATATCTGTATATAAATTACCAGGAGGATATCTTTTATTATCAGTTTCAGAAGTTGAATGATTTTTAGTTGGATTTGTTAAGAAACCAATTAAATCAGTTTGACCTAATGTAATTGCATAATTTAAATTTTGAATTTCACTATCATAACCTTTTTTTGTGAGTGTTTCCTCAGAAAATTCTTTTCTTTGAGTACTTAATCCTGCTTTTACTGCTAATTTAGATATTTTTTGACTATCCCAATTATCATCAACATTATTAGTATTTGCACCCATTAAAAATTTTAATGAATCTGATGATGGAACACTAAGATAAGCTCCATATGAATGTCCTTCAGAGTCTATAAATTTTTTTTCAAATGATATTTGAAATATTAAAATTAATATCAAAAAGTACATATTTTATAAATAAAAAAAATTTTAAAAATTTCATGATAATAATTATTTAAAGTTAAATAATAAAATGGAAGATAGTTTAAAAAAACCAAGTGATGATTTAAGTTCCTTAACTGAACAAGTAATATTTAAAGGTGGTATTTCTTCTAATAATATAAATAATAATGTTGATAATATTTTTTCAACATTAAATAATGATAATAATAAACTTTATTCAATTGAAAAGAAACATGATGATTTATTAAGTTTCCGTAAAGGAGAAAAAAAATATGGAAATGATATAGAAGCATTATGTGAAAAAGTTTCAAATGTATTAAAGAATCATGAAATTGAACCAAAGAATAAAGAAGAAGAAAAAAAAACTGATTTTAAAAAAATGTTTATGAAAACAACTGAAAAAGAATTAGAAATATTTGAATCAGAAAGACTTATGAAAAAAAATAGTTTTGAAAATGAATTCAAAGAAAATCAAGAATTAAATGATTTAGAAAAAGAATCAAATAATGAAAATGAAAAATGCTTAAGTAAGGTAATTTGTACTTTAAGTAAAATTGAAGGAGGATATGCAACTTTTGTTTCTTCTAATGATTTAATTTTTGTTTTACCTTCTTTATTCATTCCCAAAGATTTAAATCCTGGAAGTTCATATATTTTTGAATTATGTGAATTAGAATTTGCTGAAAATAAAATTAATAAAGTTAATAAAATTCATAATTTATATTCTAAAGAACTAATTGAAGAAATAAATGATAATAATGAAGACAGGAATGAGTAATATAGTGTACTTTAGTATATTTAATTTTTCTATAAATAAATAAATAATAATCTACAAAAAATTAATGAATAAATAATTATATATTTTTAAATTTTAAATACAAATATTAATTTATATTTTAGATTTTCTTATATTTTGAATTTTATTTTTTGAGTTTTTTGAAGAATAAGTTAAATCTTCTATTTTTGGATCAAATTTACATGAAGATAATAATGCACTATTCATTTTTTTATTTATATTCAAATTTTCTAATTTAATAAAAGGTTTATCAAATAATTGAGTATTTTGTTTTCTTTTAGATTTACTTGGAATATTTTCAGTATATAAATATATTGGATTTTCTTTATTTTTTAAAATATTTCCATTTAATTTTCTTTTTATTATATTATCAATATTTTTCCCTTTTTTTCCTTTTTCATTCATTTGATTATTTTTGAAATTAATTAATTTATTTTTATCTATTTTTTTCTTACTTTGTTTTTTAGGACGCTCAATTCTAACATCATGACTATTTGAAAAATCATTTTTATACATTGCTTTTTTATTTCTATAATGAATTACCGGTGATTTTCTTGCTTGATATAAATCATTAATTTTTTTAGTTGTTATACTTTGATAAGGATATATTATAGGATTATTAAATGTAATGTTTTTATTATAATTTCTATTACAAAGAGGATAAAAAATATTATTTTTAACATTATTTTTTATTATGATTGGATTATTTTTAGTTTTATTTATATTATTTTTTGCTTTTTTATTAAATGAATTTTCTATAGCATAAATTGAAGTAGATGTATATTTTTCAGATAAATTAACTGAATTTTGGTTATTTGACATTGAATGTATATTTGACAATTTATCAATATATTTAAATTGTGCTGAATTATATTTATTAACACAATTATATGGATTATTTTTTTTTATTTTCTTTTTAACATCAATTCCATATAATTCAAAATTAGTAGGATATCTATTATTATTAATATTATCATTTCTATTGTCAATATTTGAAATATTTGTACTTTTTCCTCTTATTGAAGTTATAGGTCTATATTTGGAATTTTCTTTATTAGCTGAAAGTTCTAAATATTGATGTTTTTTCAAAGCATTTTGTTCTGTATAAATTCTTTTTTTATTTTTTCCAATAGCAGATTCATTTGAAAAGTCTCTTTTATTATCAGTTTCTTCCTTTGAATTATAATTTTCAAAGTTACCTTGATTTGATGATGTAAAATTATTTGAATTTGATTTAGTATTAATTGTATTATTAATCTTCATATTAAAAGTTTGATTTTGAGATAAATCTTTATTGTAATGAGAATGAATAAATTTTTCTAAGTCTCTTAATATACTATCTTTGTTAATATTTTTATTTTCAGAAGTATGATTTTCATAAGGTAAATTATTTTTCCTCATTTTATTAATATCAATATTAATTTTTAAAGTAATTGGTCTTTTAAACATATTTTTCCTTTTAAATCTTATTTTCTCTTGACTTGTTTTATTTGAAGAATCTTTTAAATCAGAATTAGTTCCTCTTTCAGTATAATGTCCAGCACCAATATCATTTGGAATAATTATTTCTTCCATAAATAATTCAGGATGAATTTTTTTAAAATATTCTTTTCCTTTTAAATAAAAAGGATGTCTTTTAATCTCAGAAATTTTAATTCTTTTATTAGGATCTTTAACTACAATACTTTTAATTAAAGTTTTACAAATTTTAGAAACATAATTAGGAATAGTAAAATTACACTCTTGAATTTTTTGAAATAATATTACATTATTATTATCTTCAAAAGGTAAAAATCCACATAACATTGCATATAAAATTATTCCAGTACTCCATATATCAATATAAAATCCATTATACTTTTTACCAGAAACCATTTCTGGAGAAGCATAACAAGGACTTCCACAAGGAGTTTTTAATAAATTTTCTCCATTGAAAAAGTTAGATAAACCAAAATCAATAATTTTTAATATATTTCCTTTAGATATTAATAAATTTTCTGGTTTTAAATCTCTATGAACTATTCCATTTGAATGTATATATTCTAAACCATTAATTAATTGATAATAATAATAACTTGCCTCTTTTTCTGTCAATTTCTTTTTTTCAATTATTTGATTGAATAATTCTCCATGTTTACAATAT
The DNA here is from genome assembly GCA_023807065.1 of Isotricha intestinalis. Classification (NCBI taxonomy): domain Eukaryota; phylum Ciliophora; class Litostomatea; order Vestibuliferida; family Isotrichidae; genus Isotricha; species Isotricha intestinalis. The sequence continues at coordinate 37,566 of JAJJLU010000450.1, read as the reverse complement.
TCCATTATTATTAAAAAATTTACATCATTTTCTGCTATTTCATATGTTTTAATAATATTTATATGAGAGAAAGTTCTTAACATATGTATTTCTCTTTTTAATCTTGTTAAATCATTTTCATTATTAATTTTGTCTTTATCTAACATTTTTATGGCAACTTTTTCTTTAGTTATTTTGTTGATACCTAATTTTACTTCACTAAATGTTCCTGCACCTAAAGTTTCTATAAGATCATAATCTGATAAAATATTTGGGTTTTCATTAATACTCATTTATTAATTTTTTAATTTAAATAATTATTTAATTGTTTAATATTTTTAATTGAAATACTCATAAAAGAAACTTTTTATTATTATTATAATATTAAATAAATGATTATTTATTATTTTTATAAATAAGATTCTAGCCGATATAATAAAAAAAATGCTAAATAATATTTAAAAAATATATAGATTTAATATTTAATTATCGTTGTGAATATTTATTTATAAATTTATGAATAAATTTCTTTTTTTAAATTACAGTTTTTTCTGGATAAAAATTTAAAATAAAACAATTATTAAATAATTGAGTTTTTCTATTTTTTTCAATTTATTCATTTTTTTATAAAAACTTATAATATAATTATATAATGAATTATAATTAATTTATTCTAAATTTATTTTTTTGATTAAAAATTTAATTATTCAAAATGAATAATATAAATTTAATAAATGATTTTGAATTAATATATAAAGTTCAATGTTATGAATGTGTCAATTGTATAATAAAAATCAATAATGGAAATTTTGCTTTATGTGATTCTTTAGGTTATTTTCAAATTTATAACTCGCGAAATTATAAATTAGAAGTTTCAATATATTCTCAATTAACAAATATAAATTATATTTGTGAATTGAATGATAATATATTCCTCTTATGTTCAAATAAATCAATTTCTATTTATGAAATATTAAATAAAGAAGAACCATATTTAATAAATATTTTTCCAGCTCATGAATCAACAATTTCAAAAGTAATAAAAATTTCAGATGGGAACTTTGCATCTTGTTCAAAAGAAATTAAAATTTGGAATTCAAAATATCCTTTTAAATTAATATCTTGTTTTAAAGGACATCTTAATATAATTAAGTCAATAATTCAATTATCAGATTCAAGAATTGTCTCAGTGAGTTCATTTAATGAAAATATGTTAATTTATTGGAATATTAATAATGGAGAAAAAGAAAAAATATTACATAATATTAATTGTTCTTCAAGTAATTCCTTAATAGAATTACCTAATTATAAAATAGGCGTCGGAGGAAAATGTGAAATTTTTATTATAAATAATTTAAATTATCAAATTGAAACTGTAATAAAAGCACATTATTCATTTGTTAATTGTTTAATTTTATATAATGATACTTTATTATCTTGTTCTGAAGATGGAAATATCAAACAATGGGATTTAAATACTTTCCAATGTATATCAAGTAAATTAAAGGCACATAATAATTATATTATAGCACTTTTAGAATTAAATGATGATGTTATTATTTCATCCTCTGATGAAGGATTAGTTAAAATATGGAAAAAAAAATAAAGTTTATAAAAACAATACTATTTATTTATATATTTAAAAACAATTAAAAAAATTAATTAGTTGATTAATTGGTTTTATAGAAAAAAATTTTTACTCTTTCTTTTTATAATTCAGTTTATTTTCATTATTTATTATTTTAGAATATATTTATTTGATTTAAATGAAAAATATTACTTTCTCACAATAAATACTAGAAAGAGAATATAAATCTTTATAAGTATATTCTTATTTTTCTCCTGATAATTTTTTTAGATTATATTACTGAAAAAAATATACAAAAAAGAAAAAATTAATTAATTGAAAAAATATTATATACTGAAAAATAAAGTTTTTTATCAATTATTCCAATGAAGTTTATTCAATAAATTAAAAAATGTTTGTATAAATACAAAATAATCATTACTAAAAAGATAATTAAAAGGTTTAAGAATAAAGAAAACTTAACAATTAAATAATAAAAAATTATATAAGATATTAACAATAAAAGAAATATTTTTGAAAATAGTAATAAGATTGAAAATTTTATTCTAATAATTAATTTCTTTAAAAAAATTAAAAAAAAATGAATATTTTTAATAAAAAAATAAATATTTTTGAATATTTAAAAAAACCAAATAAAATTCTCCAACAAAAATAAATAAAAATCCAAAACAAAAACAAAAAAAACAATAAAAATAGAAGTCATTTTTTAACAATTATTCAATAATTTTTTTATCAGGTCCTGCATCAGGTATTTGTCCACTGGGCATATTTTCAACTTCACTCAAAGGTTTCAACACTTTAAAACTACACATTAAATTTTCATCAATAAGCATCATACTAGCACAATTAGAATATTCCCCACAATAATCAGGAGCACTAAATATAGTGACTAATTGTCTATCAGCAAAGAATTCATAACCATCTTCAACAACTTGATGAGCTCTACAAACTAAATCTAAATTATTCTCATCTAAAAATTTTAACACACAACTTTTAGAATAAGTATAAGAAACACCTCTTTCATTTTCACCCCATCCTTCAACATCTGGATCAGGATCACTCCATAATATATCACAAAGTAAACCTGAATTAGGAACATCAGTTGGTCTTTGAATATTATATAATTGTTCTATTGATTGCATATCTGGAGATAAACCTCCATGAACACAAAATATTTTATCATCAATTAAAGCAGCTAACTGGTAACCAATTAAACATTTCTATAAATTGCTTCCATAATTTTATATTATAACGTCTACGACATTCATCATAAAAGCCATATAATCTATTTACTAATTCTGCTTCATGATTTCCTCGAAGGAAAAAAAAATTTTCAGGATAACGAATTTTATATGCCATTAATAAAGATATAGTTTCTATTGAATTTTTTCCTCTATCAACGTAATCTCCTAAAAAAAGGTAATTTGAAGCTGGAGGAAACCCACCATATCCAAATAATCTAAGTAAATCTGAATATTGACCATGAATATCTCCTATTACTGCTATTGGAGATCCTAATTCAAGAAAAACTGGTTGTTTCATTATTATTTCTTTGCATTTTGATATTAGAAGTTTTATTTCAGTTTCTGATAATGATACATTTGTTCCTGGTTTTTTACTATTTTTTTATGTTATTTAAATATATATTTTTTTCTTTTACCCTTTTACTGAAAGAAGACGATCTATCATTCCGTCTATTTGCTCCATTAATGCTTCGTCTTGAGTTTCTGCTTCTTGTTCTTGTGTTGGTTCTTCTGTACTTTCCATTTTTCTTTTTTTATTTTTTTTAAAGATTATTATCTTATTTTTTAGTTTTTTTTTTTTTGGATTATTTTTATGTTATATTTAAGGAATTTAATTTTTATTAAAATGTTCTTTTATGTTTGTCTTTTTTTATTGGGTTTTTTTATTGTTATATATTATTTGTTGTTATTTTTTATTTTTTAATTTATTTTTTTATTTAGATTTTTTATGTTATAGCATTTTTTAAATTTTTATTAAATATTATTTCAATGTAATTAATTTTGTTTTTTAATTCATATATTAATCATAAAAATTGAAAAAAATAATAAATTAAAATAATTTCATCATTATCTTTTTTTGTATATAACAAATCTTCATACAATTTTTTCATAAAAATGACAAAAATTACTGTTTTAAATATAATTTGAATTTTTTCTTTTTTATTTTTAAATTTAAATATTATCATCCCTTGAAATTAAGGCTTTTTTAAAATTCATCTTTTTTTATTTAAATTTATAGAAAATTTTAATTAGTGGTATTTATCATTTTTCCTTTCATTGAAAAGTATTTATTTACTAATTTGCGATTGATCTAATAAATTCAAATTTATTTTTAACCGAAAAAAATAAATATAAATTAATTTAAATATAAATTATTAAAATTGAAAAAATAACTCAAAAAACATTAAAAAATATGATAGGCAATTCTTCATGGTTCAAAGCAAAAATAATAATATTTATTACATACATAATATCCGCAATAATATTTGAACAAATATATCGTAAACCTTTATTTGAAAAGTCACTTGAAATTGAATCAAATTTATATTCCACTACTCCAGAATTTTTTATAAAAACATTTAAATTTATTTCAAAATTTGGAACTCAAGGAGCATTAATTCCATTATTAATAATAGTACTGATTTTATTTCCAATAAATATATCATATACTTTCGCATCAGTTATTGTTTTAGCAAGTTATTATGATAATATTTTAAAAATATTATATGGTTCTCCAAGACCTTTTTGGATAAATCCTAAAATAAAAAGAACATGTGATGGAGGATATGGAAATCCTTCTGGTCATTCTTTTTCTTCTTTTTCAATATATCTAAGCTTATGGAATATTATAATGGATTTACCATATTTTAATAAAAAATTTAAAATGAAAATTATACTTTTAATTTTTACTATTTTATTCTCTTTTTTTATTTCTTTAAGTAGAATTTTTCTTTCTATTCATTCTTTAAATCAAATTTTATACGGTGGAGTTTTAGGTGTTGGTATGTATTTTTATTTCTTTCATATTATTTGTTTAAATTCTTATTCAGGGAAACAATTTTATCAATATATTACAGGAAAATTAGAAAATAGAATACATTCTGTAAAATTTTTAATATATTTTCTAATATTATTATCTTTGTATTTATTTAGAAATAATAATTGGAAACAATATGAATATATTATTGCTGAAGAATGTTCTCATCTTCCTTTATATAGAAAATTTAATCACGATGGTTTTTTTATTGGTTGTGTCCTTTTTTTATTAATAGGAGCTCATTATGGTTTATATTTTTTTCTTTCTAAAAGTAAAAGAATTAGACCCTTTAAAGAAGAACAAATAAATAAATGGACAAGCAATTATAAAATTAAAAATGTAATATATAGAACTTTAATTTTTTTTCCTCATGCTATTCCTATGATACTATTTTTATTAATTCCTAATGATACCTCTTTGATCATTCTTTTCCCAGTTAAAGTTATAATTCCTTATCTTTTAACTGGATATTGTTTTTTTGGAATTTATATTGATATTTGTATAAAATTAAAATTAGCTTATGAAAATATTTATTTTATTTATAGAATTGGAAGTGAAGCAAATAATAATGCTAATTCAGAAGAAGTCTCAGTAGAAGTGAAAATAAGAGATAGTAATTATGTAAGTGGAAAATAAATGATATTGAATACTAAATTTATTTATTATGAATTTGAGAAAATAATTTATTTAAATTAAAGTAATTAATTTTTATAAAAATAAAAAATAAAAAAGTCATTCATAAAATCAATAAAAATTAATTATAATTGAAAAAATAAAAATATATTATATTCTTTCATAAATTAAAATATAAGCAGTTTCACTAGAAGTATTTAATTTTGTAAAACTAAAGCAACTACTATCATTAAATTCAAACCATTCATTTTCAATATTTATAAAAGAATAATAATGTCCAAAATTAATATTACCAGTATGATTAACAATTCCAATTAAATTATATTTAGTTGAATAATTCCCACAACAATCTTTATCAATAAAATCTTCTAAGTCAATTTTATCTTTAAATTTAATTTTCGAATTATTTTTAACATCTTTTCTATAATCATATCTTTGTAAAGACAAAATTAAAATTTCAGGAGGATAAGCAATTCTAAGAAATTTTTTATATTGTTCTTTTTTTTTACATTTTTTACATTTAGTATTTAAATCAATTTTTTCTTCTTCGAAAAAATTTTTTAATAAAGTTTTAATTTTTGAAGTACCTTTTTCAATAAATAATAAAGGAATATCTAAAAATTTTTCATATGAATAACTTTCAAATCCACATTTACATTGAAAAATATTTATAAATTGACCATAAAATGTATCAACAACAATTGAATTTTCTCTTCTTTTAAAAATTTTATCAAATTCAATATTTATTTGATCTTTTGTTTTATTATTATCATCTAATTTTATATAAGGAGGAATAATTTTAACTTTATTCATTTCATAAGAAATATCTTCTAAAAATAATCTACAAAATTCTATACTATCATGTTGTAAAAAGCCTTTATAATTTTTATGTTTTTCTGAAAAAATATTTTTTATATTTATTGGTTTTGAAATATTTAAGAGTTGTTCATTGCATAAATCATAGAATTCTTTACTTAAATTTTCAGTTGGAACTTCACAAAATAATTTGTCAAGAAAAGGAGAACAATGAATTAATATTTGTAAAGATGAATTCATATAACAAGTATTACCTAAATTTATTAAACCATTTTTATTTTTAACTATACTAGTAACTTTTAATAAAGCTTTTCTTATTCTTTCTTTTTCTTTTTTTTCTTCTTTTTCTTTTAACTCTCTTTTTTTTTCTAAATCCATTATAATATTTAAACGTCTTTCATTATCTTTTTCACTATCAAATACTTCTTTCTCTTCTTTTTCTTTTAGAGATGAATTATTTGTTGAATCTGAATTATTTTCTATATTTTTTTTTAAATTGTTTTCTTTATCTAAATTTGGTGAATTCTTTTCTTTTTCATCATTTTTTTTATTTAAATTTTCTGATTGATTATTAGATTTTGTGTTTACTTTTTTTTCTTTTTTTTCTTTGTTTTTTTCTTGTAATGATTTTAATTTATTCACTCTAAATTATAAAATTTTATATACTAAAAGTTGGTTTTTTTACGTTACTTCTCATATTTTTTTTATTATCAAAAATATAAATAAATTATTTTATTTTTTCTATTTCTCAGTTTATCATCAATTAAAATATTTATTATTTATTTTAATGTTATATTTGAATTTTATATTACAATATATTTAATTTAAAATTAAATATATTATATATTATATTTTACTTTTATTATAAAAAACATAAAATATATTGACAAAAAATAAACTTTTTAATTTAATTGTGATCTTTTAAATTTTTATTTTTCATTATTTTTATTATTAAACAATTATTGAGGGTTCTTTTTACTATGAATATTAAAACTTTTATTTGATTTTTATATAAATCTAACCTTAAATAGGGAATTGTAGTTTTATCTAAATTATTCTTTTCTATTTTTTATTTTTTTTGTTAAAGTTTATACAAACATTAAAATTCTAAATTATTTCATAAAATTTTGTTCAAAGGTAATTACTTCAATTTAATTATCTATAGAGTTTTATAAATATTTGTTTTGATTATTATTTTTATAGGATTAATTAAATATTTATTATTTCGATATATTAATTTATAATATTTTAATTAATTTTATTATTTTGAACAACTTTTATTATTTCTGATATTATTTCTTTTCTTTTTGTAAAATTATTTCCAATTAAAAAATTATCTATTTGTTTATGGAATGTCATAATTTTTTTTTCAATTATTCCAAAAGAGAATCTTCTTGGTAATTGTTCTAAAGAATTTAAATGCTCCAAATGATATTTTTCATATTTTATCATTTCCTTAATTTGAAGAATCATTTTTAAAATTTGATAAAGACTATTAATATTATTAATATTAATAATAATTTCATCAAGAAATATTTTATCAATTAAATCTCTAAAAGACTCACTTAAATTAGAGTTGTAATATCTTTTAACAAAATAATGAGTTTCAGTTACTGGGAATATTACAATAAAAATATATATTTTATCACTAGGAAATTTAGAAATAAATAAATTAGTTTCAATTTGAGGATTTTCCATCCAAATTAAACTTATTTCATCTTCAAAAATAATTTCTTTTATATTATCTTCATTTAATAAATTAGTAACATGAAAAATAATTTGACTCAATGAATCCTTATAACATAAAATATATTGAGATTCATTTTTTTTTTTAAGAGTATTTCCAACTTCAATTAATAAATTTTCTTTTAAATTAATATCATATAAATCACCTATTTTTCCTAAAAAATTCACAAATGAAGATGATACTTGTCCTTTATAAAATAATATTTCATCTAAATTATAATTCTTTATATTTGGAAAATATATTATTCCACAAAAATAAGTTAAAAAAGGAGAATATAAATCTAATTGAGAAATATTATCTATTACTTTATTTAAATTTTTTTCTTGGATTAATGTATAATCTTCAATCAATCCTCCTGTATTATTTATTAAATGTAAAAATATTTCTTTTGAATTTAAATTCATTTCTTGTAAATCTTCATCAGTAATTGAGAAATCTTTTTCAGGGAATAAATAATTTTCTTTTGTATATGAAACATAATTATCATCTTTTGATTTATTTACTTTTTTATTTTTTTGATAATTAGAAGAAATAGAATAATGAATATCAACAAAAAAATTTTTAAAACATATTTCACAACTTACTTTAGTTTTTGGGATTATTATTATTAAATTATTATTTCCTATATAAATTAAAGAATTATTATCTGCTTTTATATCTGATAAATTTGTTCTTTTTGTTCTTGTCATTAAATTCCATTTAACCATTGACAAAAATATAATTTCTCTATTTTTTTGTTTTTCTTTTTCTGGAAAAATATTTTTAATTGTTTCCCACATTGTTTTTGAAAATTCTATTTTTTCTAAATAATATAAACAAGTTATATCAGCGAAAAATTGAACATATTCATTTCCTATAAGAGAATTTAATAAATCTTTATTTTCAGATTTTAAATCAATTTGATAATATTTTTCTTTTTTAATTTGCCTCATATTAAACTTTGTGAAAAAAAATTTATCAAAATTATTTGTAATATTATCTTGATAAGTAGGCCATCCAATCATTAAAATTATATATATTACATTTAAAATTTTATCATCTCCAAAATTAACAATTAAATCTCTTATTTCATATAAAAGAGAAATAATAGAAATAGAATATTCTTTACTTATTAAAACAAAAAATAGTGAATCCATCATGAAATGAATTATTTCATCGATTATTTTATTTAAATCATTATTTCCATATTCTTTAATTAATTTTTCTTTTAAAGTCTCATCAAATGAACTTAATTTAGAATAAAAAGAAGGTTCTTTCTTAATTTTATTAAATTTATCTGTTAAAGAAAATAAATAACATTTTAATATCTTTATAAATTCACATATGAAAGATAATGATTGACTTAAAGTCAATTGACCCGTCCAAATTGGAACTGTATTAAATTTAGTATCAAAAAAATTTTGTTTAGGATAATTCTTTAAATAAGATAAATTTTCATCATTTAATTTATTCCAACTGTTTAATAATGAAAAAATAATTTTAGTTGATAAAGAATAATTATTATGAATTTTAAAAATTGATTGATTATTTATTATATTATCATCACTTATTAAATTTGTATTTAATTGATAATTTAATAGGCTAAATATTTCTAAAATACAACGAGTAATATCTTTACCTAAAGAAATTTTAGAAATGTCTTCATCTTTAGCAATTATTAAAATTAATTCTTCTAAATTCACTTCTTTTAAAAAAAAAAATGACTTTAATGAAGTTATATAATAAATTAAAATATCTTTTATTAAACTTAGATTTTTAGTATTTCCTAATAATTGATGATTTAATGCTTGATAAATTTTAATATGCTTAAATTTAATAAAAGGAAGATAAAAATCTTTTTTAAACTTTTTAAAGTGTTCTTTATCTAATTTTTCTTTTTGCTTTTCAATTTCAGGATTTTTATAATTAATGATTAAAGGAGAATAATTATGATTTGGAGTAATGATTTGAAAAGCTTCATCAACTATAATATTTTTAATTAATCTAACTCCATATTTTAAAATTTTAACATCATTTCTATTTTCTTTTCCAAAAAAATATTTTAAAAAATTTCTTAATTTTATTGTATCCCAATTTAAACATAAATTTTCAAAAAGTTCCCTAATAATATTTATAGAGAAGTTATTTGAAATAGTAATATTATCCCCAGTATCTAAATTTAAATGAACAAGAATATCTAAGTAAGTTTCAAAATAATTTAAATCACTTGTTTTTGTAAGAATTATTGAGATTAAATGTCCAAATAAAATATAATTAGATTCTATATTATTAAAACTTTTTAAAAAATTTGAAAAATATTTAAACATTAAATTATCAATTAACTTTATTTTCTCAGATTCAATACCTTCTGAAATAAATGCATAATTATAATTATTAATCAGTATTTCTATTAAATAATTTTTACAAAAACTAAAATTAGGATAATTATTTATTAATTTTACTATTACTTTTTCTATATTAGATAAGAAACTTTTTGAATCTTTTAACAATAAATTAATTTGGAAATTAACTAAAATTTCATTTTTAAAAACAGTAATTTTAGTTACTATATCCTTTAAATCATTAAAATTTCCAAAATAATTTTCTTCTTGATATAATTTTTCTATAGATTCAAAAAGCTCTTCTCTATTATTATATAATTCAATAATATCATCATTTTTAACTAAAAAAAAATCATTTATTATTTTAAAAATATATTTCCATTGTTCAAATAAATTATTCCCATTTTTCATAATAAAAGAATTTAAATTTAAAATGACTTTATCTAATAATTCATTATTGTCTTTATTATTTCTCAAAATTTTTATAATATATTCAAAAAAAAACACATCATCTATCTTTATAATATTTTGATTTTCTTTATCAAATTTAACATTTTTATATTCAGTAAATAAAATATGAATAAAATCATAAATATGTTCATTAATTAATTTAATATTCGAATTAATTATACTTTTAATATTACAATTTCTTTCAAAAAGTTTATAAATTGATTCTTCTTCTTTTTCATTAATAATTTCACTCAAATATTCATCATTAAACAAAAAAAACTTTTGAATGTCTGAATAGGAAAAATGATTTTCCATAGTATGATAGTCTTTTAATAACTCATTAATGATTTGCAAAAATTTAAATGGCTTTTTTTTAAAAAAATTAAGAATAATTTCTTCTTTATATGGAATAATATATAAAAGCATTAAAATAATATTTTTGGTAATTAAATAATTATTAACTTCTAAATTTAATAGATAATACCCACTTATATGAATTATAGAATCTAATACATCATTATTTATATCATTTCTATGCTTTAAAGTAAATGATAACATTACACAAATATTACAATAGAATTCTAATTGAATAATATTTATATCAATACTATTATTTTGGCAAATAATATTTTCAATTATCATCCATAATTTTTTATGATTAAACATTTTTTCTTTTAATAAACATTTGAAGAAAATATATTGAATTAATATTTTTTTATTTTTCAAATTCAAAAGATTTTTCCCATAATTAGTAATTAGTGATATATCTCTTATTATACTTTCATTTGTGTTACAATCTAATATTTTTTTCATTGTTTTATTTAATAGTTTCTCCCTAAATATTCCAAATTCAGAAGAATTTATTTCAAATAAATTCATTGTTAAATCAAAATATATTTTTTGATCAGATTCATATAATTTATTCATCATTGTTTCAAAAATTGTATATTTTAATAATTCAGGTTTTTTGCCTGAGAGTTTTTGAATTAATTCTTTTGAAGCTTTAATTCTTGTTTTATCTTTTGAAGTTTCTATTTTATTACATAATTGTTTAATTTCCTCTATTTCATTTCCTCCTCCTTCCATATAATTTTATTAATTAAAATATCTCAAATAATGAATTTTATTTAAAAATTTTTAGTTTTTTTTTTATTTTTTAAATTATTTAAATATATAATAATAATTATTCTTTTTTATTCAAATAAAATTTTTAGAATAATTAGAAAGGAAAAAATTATTGGTTTATAAAGTGTAAATATAATAATTTTATATAAGAAACTATAATCCAATGCTAATTTCATTTTAATCAAAATGAAGTTAAGCATTTATATAATTGCATTAAAGCAAATTATTTAGATAAAATATAAAGAATTTATGAAGAATAAATCTTTTAATTTAATATATATTTTTAATATTGAAAATAAATTTACAATAAAAATAAAAAATTATTTAATATATTGAACAACATTTATTTTGCTTATCTTTTTTACTTATATCATTGTCCTTATAACAATTAATCATATTGTAAATATGTTGATTTTTACAATAAATACATTTAAATTGTGTTTGATAACTTCTTTTTTTATCTCTTATTAATTGTTGATCTAAACCAAATTTACAACTTTGACATAAAGAATGTGTTAAATTTAAGTTATTATGCATTAAATCAAAACCAAAACATATATCTTTTGAACTACAAATACAACAATGAATTTTCATTTTTTCTTGTAATCTATTTAAAGCTTCTTCTTTATATTTTTCAACATCAAAAAATTTATCAATGAAGAAATGATAATTTGGAATATAGGTATTACACTTTGGACAATTTATAATTATTTTTTCTTGTTTTTTTTCAAATTCATTTAAAATTACTTTTCCATTTGTTTTTTCTATTATTAATTTTTCAAGACATCCTTGACAAAAAATACAACCACAAAATAATGTATAAGCCTTTTTCTTTTCAAATTTTTCATTACATAAATTACATGTGACTAATTTCATTATATTTCCTCTTATAATTGTTGGAATTCCATTTGATAAATTATATAACTGTTTAATATCAGTATTTGAAATAAATAAATTATATTCTAATGAATTAGTATATTGAATATCTGAACAATAGTATTCTTCATGTAAATAAAAATCTTCTATAAATAATTTTAATCTTTTTCGTATTGCTTCATTAATATTTTTTAATAAACAATTTTTACAAATTTGTTCAAAAATTTTATGAAGTTTAACAAATTCATTTGGAGTCTTTTTACATATTTCACAAATTAAATTTGTATTATTATTAATTAAAATAATATTGCATTTTTCATTTTTTTCCTTTGATATATATGGTACTATTTTATTATATCTCATAAAATTTGAATCATATCCTATTTTATAATATGAAAAATCATGGATTATATTTATAGTTCCATTATTTTTATTTGGAGTATTACACTCTAAGGTAATATTATCATTATCTAAAAAGAGTCTTAAATTTATATTAAATAAATGTGGTAAAATAAAAAAAATAAAAGTATCAATTTCATAATCCATTATCATTACTCTTTCTTCAATATATAAATTATGATTAAATGTTTTTTGTTCAATATATTTAAAAGGAATTAATTCTCTTAAATTACTCAATGTGAATATATCTTTGTTGTTACTGATATATGTTCCTAAAGAAATTCTAATAAATTTAATTAATCCAAATTCAAAAGAACTATGATATAAAAAAGCATTAGTAAATACTAATAAAGCATCTTCAATTTTTGAATTTTCTAAATGACAAATAATTATTTTCATTATAATAATAATTTCTTTTTTTTCTACAACAATATTATTATATTTAAATTCAGTTGATATTTTTGTACTTATTTCATAAGTAATTTTTCTTAATTCTTCAACATTTTTATTTATTATAAAAACCTCAAATAAATTAAAAATAAATGCTCTTAAAAAACCATTTCCATCATCACAAAGAACAGTTCTATAACCTTTTAATTCTTGTAATTCTAAAAGATAAATTTCACTTACACATAAAGAATAATAGTGTTTAAATTCTTTATGATGATATTTTTTAATTATTTGCTCAAATTTATTTAACGAATCTAAATTTTCATAAAAATCACTATCAATTTTTTCAATAATTTGTTTATTGCTTACAGCAAAAAAATTTCTGAAGTTTATTGAATCGTTTAAAATTTTAAAAGAAATATTTTGAAAAGGGTTATTATTAATTATTTCAGATATTTTCTTTCCAATTTCATATTTATTTGTTATTGGATTTAAATTATTTCCATCATTAAATTTTTTAACAAAAATAACAATATCTTCTAAATTTAATTTCCTTAAAGTTTCATCACCTTCATTTTCTTCATCACTTTCAATAATATTTTGTAAATTATTTCTTTTATAATTTTTATTATTAGCTTCTTCATTTTCAATAATATCAAACTTAATGCTAAAATCTCTTGAGTTTATATCTACATTTTGACTTTGACTAAATTCAAGATTTGAAGTAGAATTTCTTTCAAATTTTGAAGAAGTATCCGAAGTTAAATTATCTTTTTTTTTAATTTTTTGACTTTGTGCTGCACTTCTTCTCATAAAAGAACTTTTTAATAAATTATTATCAAAAGTCCCTTTTTTTTTTGGTAATTCTTTAAAAGATTGACAATTTTTATTTTCAGAAAATAAACTTTGAGATATAGATTGTAAATTACTTTGATTTATACTATCAAATGGGTTTTTAATTTTAGGTAAATTATTATAATCATCATTATTAATCATATTATAATTTGTAACGTTATTTTTTTGAGAAGAATAAATAGAGTTAAAGTTTTTTGAAGTAATATTTTCTTTGTTATTTGATTTTTTAAAATCATTTGATTCTATTTTTGAAAATTCATTTTTTACTTTTTCTTCTTCATTTTTATCATATCTTTTATTCTCTTTCATTCCACTTTTATTTACACTAAATTGAAATTTTGATTCTTTTTCAACACTTTGAGTTATAATATTTTCCTCAATATCATCTTTAGTATTAGTGTTGCAAATATTGTTAAAAACTTTTTGATCTAAATTTTCTGGTTTATTAGTATTTTGAACATTTACATTTACTAAATCATCAATATCTAAACTATCAATATCTCCAAATGAATCATTCATATTTTAACTTATTTGAATAAAAAATTAATTCTTTTTTTTAATATATTTTTTTTAAGTAAAAAAATAATAATTCAAATTGTAAAAAGTTTTCCAATTTTTAAAATAAAAAAGCTTTAAAAAAAATTTTTTATGTTTATTTTTAAAGTTTTTTATCTATTATATTCTATTTTTATGATTTTAATCAATTTAAATCAATATATATATATTTTCAAAATTATCTCAAAGGTAATTTGTTAGAATAATAAATTAAAACAGGTTTTTTTTGAAATATTGAATTTTTCTTCTCAATAATGAAATTTATTATGAAGAACAATATAATGAAATAATTTTAAAATTATATCCAATATATGAAATTAATAAAGTTAGAAATAACCCCAAAATAAATATATAAATCAAATTGAAAAATCAAGTTGTTTTAAATTAAAAAAACATTATGAAATTAAAGGTGAATATGCAGAAGGATGATATATTATTATTTGATAATAAAAAAACCAATTCATTCACAAAAAACATGTTAAGTGATGAAATATATGTTATAAATATTATTATATTTCTCTATTAAAAGGAATTTTAATATTTTATATTATTTTGACATAATAATTTAATTTTTTATTTTAACAATTGTTTTTTATAATTTAATTAATATTATTATTTTGAAGTTCTATTGAAATTTCTTTATTTTTATTTTTAGAATTTAAAGAATTTTTTTCTTCATTTATATAACCTTTACTTTCATTATATTTTTCAGGATTTTCTCTTTTTTTTCTTTGTTTTTCATCTATTGCTGTCTGAATAATAATAATATCAACACATCTAAAATAAATTTCTGCATAAAGAAAAAAAATTAAAAAAATAATTAAAAATATTAGTAAAATAATTGAAGAATAATGTAAATTTCCATTGATAAAAGATTTAATGATATAGAAAAAAAATATGAAATTTTCTAAAATTTCTATTGCTAAATAAGTATCAATTCTTTCTTTTACATCATAAATTCTATAATAATTAGTATGCAAATATATTTTATTCACTGGAAATAAACAATAAATAGGTAATTCAATAAAACATTCTATTAAAAGTAAGATAATTATAAATGTTATTAAAGGATAATTTTTATAAAAACGCTTTTTAAATCTTTCCAATGAACCAAGAGAAATTAAAATAAATTTCATAAATACAGTTAAAATTAATAAAACAAATAATAACTTATTTTTTTTATATTCATGAATTGAAAAAATCCATTCAAAAGTGACTTTTATTATTAAAAAAATCCAAAAAAAAGCATTTACTGCAGAATCATAATATTTTGTTTCTATACCTATAAAAACATTTCTATACAAAAATCCAAATTTAGAATTTTGATTATTTATTATATTATTCATTTATAATTTTTAATTGATTAACAAAAAAAATTTAAATTTTCTAATGTATCATTTCATATTTTTTAAATAAATAAATAATAATTTATTTAATGAGGTACAATCTTAATTAAAAGTTCTAAAGTTTTTTCCTTAAAAAAATCAGTAATCTTTTGATTACATTCTTCTAAATAATTATCTGAAACTTCTCCTTGAATAAATTTCTTATCAAATTCATTAATAAACTGATGACATTTACTTAAAACAATAAATTGATATTTCTCCATATGTTGAATGTATTTATTATAATGAGCATCAACAAGAGCAGCAATAATTCTATTATTCCAATACATATTATTAGTATTAACTTCTTCAGTAGCATTTTTTAAATAATCTGGAGTATCATTAACCATAGTATATTGTGGAATAAAAGCATTAAATGGATTTGAACCAAAAGCAACCCATTGAATACTTTTAATTTTATCTGGTAAATAACTTCTTATTTGAGTTATACTTGTTTCTATTGTTCTATTAACTCCAATTGGTCTATATTTCCCTTTTTCTTTGTCATCACCATATCTTAAATAAGGATTATATTTTGTATTTTGATAATGTGATGATAAAACATATTTAACATCTTGAATTGAGATTTTATGTTCTGGTTTCATACACCAAGGTAAATCAAAGTCTTCTATTTCAAAATTTGTATGAGGGTTAAAATACTTTAACATAAACCATGCTCTACAAGTATTATATGAATAATCAAAATCAGTATGACTACCAACTGTTCTTCTTATTTTATAATTAGTAATATTTTTCAATTGTTCTTTATTGAAATTTAAATCTAAATGATTATCAATTAGAAAATCAATAAAATCTTTAGAACAAATATGATTTTCTTGTTTTCCAAAAGCATCAACAAAATCAAAAACATCAATTCCTTGTTGATTTGGATTAACAATATAACAATCATCAGGTACTCTCCTTGCAATATAATGATGTCCTCCAATAGTTTCCATATACCAAATTTCATTTTCATCTTGAAATCCTATTCCATTCATTTCATGAGTTCCATATTTTTCTAATAATTCTCCTAATCTCAAAACTCCTTCTCTTGCATTTTTAATATAAGGTAATATAATAGTTAAATAATCTTCTTCTCCAATTCCAGTTTTAATTAAGGGATCAGCTCCTAAAATTAATGAATTTGATGTTATTGTTTCTGTTCCTGTCATTCCTACATTTAAACTATTTATTCCTACTTCACCCCAAATTCCATATTTTGGATTTACTAAAGGAATTGATGTATATTGTAAAGGATTTTCTGGTAAATCTATTTCACATTTTGAAAGAACTGATGTATATTTTTTTGGTTGAGATTCTGGTTTATTTACTATATATTTTATTGCAAAGAAAGTTCCTGATGATGTGTCTACTGTTCGAGACATCATAGTTGAACCATCATATGAAGCTTTTTTACCTATGAGAATTGTTGTACATGAACTTGTTATTTTTTCCATTTTTTTTAAAGGTTTTTTTTGGTTTTTTATAAGGATTTTATTATCTTATTAAATAATTTATATTTCATTATTTTTAATTATTAAAAATACTATTAATTTCTCTTTCAAAACATTTTTTACATGAAAATATTACTAATCCTTCATCTGCTATTATAGGTATTATTTCACTATTACATTCAATATGATTTCTTAGAGTTTCTAAATATTTATCCATTAAATTATCCAAAGTTAAATTTTCCCAAAAGCAATTTGAGGGAATTAATAAATTTATACAACCTTTAGTACAAAAAACTCTATCATTAATTGCTATAACAGGATAACTGCAAATTGGACAAACTGATGTTTTAAAATTTAATTCTATTCCAAAATTTTCACTTTGATATTCATCATAATTATTTTGAAATAAATTCCAAATTTTAGAAATATACTCATTTACTTCATTAATATCTGTTGTTAAATTTAAAGATTTAATTTCTTCTAAAAATTCATATTTTTTTTCAAATATTTTACTCATTCTTTCTTTTCTTGATGATTTTATTCTATCTATTAATTTATTTGTCACTATTTTTTTCCAATCTTTTTTTTTGTTCTTCATTGAAGTTCTATTATGCTCAGGAATATCATAAAAATTATTTATATTTTCATTTCTTTTTGTATTTTCATTATTTTGAAAATAAAAAGGATTCATTTTTTTTTTTTAGTTAAATTAAATTAATTAAATTTTGATTGTCAAATAAAAAAAATTTTTCTAATATTTTTCTATTAATTAAAAAGAAAAATGAACAATGATTTATTATTTAACTTAGAATGTTTAAATAAATTTAAAGAAGAAATGAAAAAAATAACTCCTGAATTATTTCAAAAAATAGCTTATTCATGTTCAAAAATAAAAGAAGAAAATATATATTATGTTTCTTTTAACGGAGGAAAAGATTCTTTAGCTGCTTATTTAATATTAAAATATTATTTATATTGTATTGAAAATGATCTTAATTATTCTCATTTTGAATCTTTAAATAAATTTAAAGAAAATCAAAATAAAATTGTCTTAAACAAAGTAGTTTTTTTATATTTTGTTAGTGATAAACATTTTGAATCAGAAGAAGATTATGTAATAAATTTTGCCAAAAAAGAAAAAATTAAAATTTTTTATTGTTATTCTTCTTACGTTAATGGCTTAAATTATTTATTAAAAAGATTTGATATTCATACAATTATTATGGGAACAAGAAATGATGATATAAAAAACACTTTAAATAGTAATATAATATCAAATTCTTTAATTGAAAGCTCAACAAAACCTTTTCCTAATTTTAATAGATTATATCTTGTATTTAATTTTTCTTATAATGAAATTTGGAGATTAATTCTTTTTTTAAATAGTGATTATTTAGATTTATATGATAAAGGATATTCATCAATTGGTGATAGATTTAATACTAAAATCAATCAGTATTTATTTATTAATAACAGGGAAATTTTTCCTGCTTGGTGTTTATTAAATAATGATAGTGAAAGAGCTTTTAGATAATAATTTTATTTTTGGAGAAAATCATTGTGAAATAATTATTTTTGATATTTAAAAAATTAAAAAAATAAAATTTATATAAATATTAATATCATAAAATTTGAAAAATGAATTCATTTGAAATCAATAGTTCAGAAAGACTTATTGAAAAAGAAA
Organism: Isotricha intestinalis; assembly: GCA_023807065.1. Taxonomy (NCBI): domain Eukaryota; phylum Ciliophora; class Litostomatea; order Vestibuliferida; family Isotrichidae; genus Isotricha; species Isotricha intestinalis. The sequence goes on along the minus strand of JAJJLU010000450.1, from coordinate 18,246 downwards.
ATATTAATGATAATATAAAATCCCCAATTCAAATTATTCAAAAAACATGTTGTGAAAAAATTTGTTGTTGTTTCTTTACTAATAATGATATTACAATCTCAGAATATAATTCATTTTTAAAATTAAAAAAATTAACATCAGTATTATATGATGATAATAAAGAATCACATAAAAATTTGTTAAAAGAATTAAAGATTGATTCAGAAGATATTTTTAAAAGAAATAAAATGAATAATGATCTTAATACTTGGAAAACTTTAGGATTTCAAAATTATGTAAATCCTACAACAGATTTTAGAAGTTCTGGAATTTATTCTATAACTATTATTAATTATTTATTAAAAAATAGCTTTGATGATATTAAAGATTGTTTTGTGGATGAATTTTTTTCTTTTGCTATTGTTTGTATTAGAATAATATATTTATTAAGATTGTCTTTATTTTTAGTAGAAAGCTCTAATATATCAATTGAACAAATAGCAAATAAAGTAATTCCTTGTGATAGAAGGCAAGTTAAGATATTTTGCAATCTTTTAGTAAAAGATAATTATGTTTTTTTAGAAATGGTTTCTAAAATGGTGATTTTTACAAAAAATAAATATATGAAAGAAAAAAAAAATAAGAAACAAGAATTAAAAATATTATTGATTGATTCAATAATTTATTTATCTTTAGATTGTGTTAAAAATACTTTAAAAAATTATTCAAATCAATCTAAAGATATTATTAAATTATTGAACACAGAATTCGAAAAACAAATGAATATAAATTTAAAATAAATTCAATTCATAAATAAGTCCTAAAATTATAATTTAATAATTATAAATATTTGATTTAAATAAATTAATGTCTAATGAGGAACATTCAAAACAAAATGAAATAAAAAGAAATAATACATTTCATAAAAATCCTAATAAAATACCTGAATTACAAGTTAAAGTTGGACAATCTCAAATGAATTATAAAGAATATAAATTAAATGACATTAATCATAGTAAAACAAGGAGAATAAAATCTCCAATTTCTAAAAAATTGTATTTAAATGATAATAAATTAATTATAAATAATAGAAATATCGAACAAAATATTAATCAAAGAAATACAAGTGAAGATAATGTAATTACTGATAATGAACTTTATTCTCCAAGAAGACTTAAAAAGTCTAATTTAAAAAGAATTTCAACTACAGTTTGTCAAATAAATGATCAAAAAAAATCAGTTAAATTTGCAGGAAAAAACAGTGAAGAACCTTTAGAAACAATTATTTATATTCATAATGAGGATAAAAAAGAAAAAGATGAAGACAAAGAAAATAAAGAGAAAGTCAATTGTGATTGTGCTTGTTTCATATTTTAATATTTTTTTAATCTTAATAAACTCAATATGAATAAACTTGGTATAAATTTATAAATTAAAAAGAATTATTCTATTGAGTCCTTAATTATTTTTTCAAATAATTATATAGGATTTAAAAACTTAACTTCAAATAGAAATAAAATTAATAATTACTTGTACAGATTAAATTTTATTTTTATAATAAAAAAATGAATAATAATATATTAAATATTTTTTATATTTAAAAAATGAAAAAACCTTATGTAACAAATTTAGTGACAAAATCAGATTTATATAATTTATCATCAATAACATCTACAAATACTCTTTTGAATAAATTTCAAATATGTTTAGGAAAATTAAATGATTATAGTACAAAAGATATTGCTTTTACAGATATAAAAAAATTAATAAAAGAAAATAAAAATGATCCTAATTCTTTAAGATATTATTTAAGTGCTTTAAACATTAATACAAAATCAACTAAAACTTCAAATTCAGCAAAAGAAATACATGCGTTAATATATGGATTTATTTCAAAAACATATCAATATGATTTATATGATTCTTTTGATAAACCACCAAATTTAATAAAAACAATAAATAGAATGTTAACTCAAATAAGAAATAAATATTTAGAAGATTCAACATATTCAGTTCATAAAGCTTGTGCTTTTTCATATTCTGAAATTTTAATTAATTCAATGCCAAAAGAAGATATTCCTTTAATTATTATAGTTTTTTTTGATCCTATTTTAAATTTAATTTCTACTGGAGGAAATAAAAATGTACAAGAAGGTGCTACTATTATTTTATGTGATTTAATAGAAACAATTGGTTCAGGTCAAATTGAAGAATTGGTAATTACTGATTATAATAATGGTAATAAAAATATATTAGAAATTATTGCTAATAAAGTAATTAATCAATTATTAAAAGGTCCTGTTAGTGATAATTTTTATATTTTAGATGCTTTATATAAGTTAATGTCTTATGTTAAATTTGAAAATTTTAATTATTTTTTAAAAGAATTATATAATAGGTTACTTTTGATAATGAATCAAAAAAATTTTAATTATAAAGGAATTATAAATACCTTAAATATATTTAGTTTAATTGCTGATAAATTAATGGAACCAAAAAATAGAGGAATCGGATATTTTCAAAAAGATATTCTTGATTCAATCAAAAATATGACAACTGATCGAGTTCATAAAGTTCAAATTGTTGCAAAGGAAACTTTAAATAAGTGGAAAATTATAGAAGATATTAATAAAAAAGAAGATGAAGGAAAAGAACTTTTTTTTGATGAAGATAGTTTAGAAGAAGAAAATAAAAATGATAATATAGATAAAATCAATAATAATATTAATAATAACAAAATCAAAAATAGTAAAACTTTTTTTCAAAAGGAAAATAAATATAAAACTAAGTTTAATAAAGGAAATATTAAAAATGATCCTTTTAAATATGCGTATATTGATGAAAGAGATTATAAAATAAAAAATATAGTAAATAAAGTAAAAGAAAGAAATAGATATAAAAATTTATTTAATGATAATAATAATAATAATATTCAATCAAAAAGTCATTCTCCCCAAAATTTTAATAATAGATATTCAATGAATGAACAAAAAGAATATACTCCATTTAATATAATAAAAGATAACATTAATAAAAATAATTCAACTAATAATTCTAATCAAAACAACGATGAAGAGATAACTTTAAATGAAGATAATCGTCATTATCAGAAAAATAATACAATTGAAATATTAAAGTTAACATTATCAAATTTAATAAATACTTCATTAACAAATATGCAAAATACATTTTTTGATTCAATGAATTTTCGCTTAAATAAAATGGATGAAAAATTAGCAAATATAGAAACAAAATTAAATGTTACTCATCATAAACAATTTTTTGGAGATGAAAGTCAAAATTCATCTTTTGTAGTAATTAATAATGAAAGGATTTTAAATAAAAATGCAAAATCTATATCTTCTAATAAAAGAGAAAATCTTTCAAGTGATAAATGGAAAATCTCCTTAGATTTTGTAGAAAAAAATAATTTAAATGATGCATATAAAAATATATTATTATCAAGTGATGATATATATCTTTTAAGATTAGTATTTTTAACTGGACCAGTAATTAATATTCTTCAAGAAGATATTGCAATAAAAGTTTTAATGAGGATTAATATGATTAATAGAGGTCAACAAATTCAAAATATTTTAATTAATTTAATTAGTCAGTGTTTAAATGATAAAAGAAATATTTTTAATTATTTAACTTATGAACAAAAAAATGATATTTTAGATTCGTTATATCAAATTTTTGGAGATGAAAATACAAAAAATAATAATATTATATGTCAACAAGCAAAAATATTATATAATGCAATAATTGAAAATAATAAAAATCAATAATGACTTTTAATATTTATAAATAGATTTTTTTTAAAATAATTTAATATATTTAAATAATAATTAAATAAAAAACTTAATGCTTCCTTCTAGAAATCAAGTTTTATATGAAGAACAAAAACAAAAGATGAAAGCAAAGTTAAATGTTTTTACTCCTTTTAAAACAGTAGCAGCTTATTTCCCAGCTATAATAAATAATAAAACAAAAAATATATTTCCTAAAGAATTATATTGTGATTTATTAGATATAAATAAAAAAACCAATTATAAAATAATATTAAAACAAACAAATTTTAAAGATTTAAATTCAATTTTAATGAAAAAATTAGAAAGTTGGGATAAAGAAAATTTAGGTAATCAAAAAAAAGATCCTGAATTTTTATATAATTCATTATTACACAGATATAAAATTCAAAATTTAGATGATGAAATAAAACAATTAAATTTATTGAATGATATGATTAAATCAAAGTCAAATTTTAATAAATTTTTAGAAGGAAATAAAACAAATAATAAAATATTAGAAGAATTTTTTGAAAAAAAAAATAAAGAACAAGGAAGTATATTAAAGTATAATATTGCTAAAACAAACACAAAATTTAATGTGTCTTTATTTTTAACAAAAACTCAAAAAGACATTGAACAAGATTTTGGAGTTGATTCTCAAACTTTAAACGCAATGAACAATGATGAAGTAAATTCTGATTTTTATGCAAGTGTTATTAGAAATAATTTAAAATATGAAAATCAATTAAGAGATGAATTAATGACAGTTAATAATTTTATATTTGATAAAAAATTTGAAAAAAAAAAATTAATGAAAAAACTAAATGAGATTTATAATGAACAAACAAAAAGTACAAGAGAATATCATGATTTAGTTAATGAAATAAATTATGGATTTGAGAAATTTCAAGATGATTTTAAACATAAAAAAAAAAAAACTCCAAAATTTAGTCAAACTAAAACTAATTCAAAATCAATTTTATATGGAATGAGATTATTAAAACAATTAAATCAATCTGAAAATTTTGAACAATATTCAAAAACAACAACAAGAAAATTACAATTGCAAATTGATTTAAAAAAATATAAAGAAGAATATTTTAAAAAAATGAGAGAATTAGAAATAGAAAAAGAAGAAAAGCAAAGAGAAATTAAAGATATTGATGAAGAATTATCATATTATAAGGAAGTAAATAATGTTTTATTTGAAGAACATAAACAATATTATTTAGATATATTAAAAAAAGGATATGATACAAGAGGAGAAGGTTTAATTTGGGTTGTTAGAAATTTATTAGAATTAGAAATTAATTTAGAATATCATCATTTTCCTAAATTTTTAACACATGAAGAAATTGATTTTCTTATAAAGAGAGCAGATATTAGTTTAGAATCAAAACAATTAAAAATTATAATGAATATATTAAAAAAAAAGCAAAGTGATATTGCAAGTAAAGATAATTTGAAGAAACTTAAAGAAGCAAGTGATATTTTGAATAATAAAAGTAAAGATAATCCTAATTCTGATAGATCATATAGAACAATTGATTATAGTAGTGATAATTTACATAATTATTTAAGAGTTAAAGCACAAATTGATAAAAAATTTCTTAAAATTTATGCTAAAAATTCAGATATGTTTAATAGAGTTTATACAGAAAGAGAATTAGAAGAAGATAAATTAGTTCAAATTATTGAAGCTCTAAAACAAGGTTTATTTGGAAGATTTAAAGCTGATAAAAAAGAAAAAGAAATTATTAAAATATTTAAAGGAGATGCTACTAGAAGACAGATTTTTAGTTTATTGTTGTATATTAGAAAAAGATTAGATGTTCTTCAATTTGTTTCTGATCAAATAATTAATGATATGATTACTTCTTTTAAAGAAAAAGAAAAATTCACTGAAGATAATAAATTATCAGTTAAAGTTTCAATGCAAAATGAATTAGTAAAAAAATGTTTATTTGGGGCAAATATGTATGTTTGAATAAATAAGTTGTAAATTGTTTAAGTTAATTTAATTTTCTTTTGGTTTTAATTGTATTTTGTAAGATATATTATATTTCTTTTTATAAAAGAAAAATTAAAAATAAAATGTAAATAAATCAAAAAGTAAAATAAAAGTTTTTTTCAAATTAAAAATAATAATAGTTATGTGTTCCTAATATAATAATATTTATTATAAATAAGAGTAAGATAGATAAATGAAAAAAACAAATAGATTTAGGAAAAAATGTAAAAAGAAACATATATGAATTTTAATATTAATTGTTTAAAGGAAAAAAGATTTCAAAAAAAACAAATAAAATTTTCAAATATTTAAAAGTTTATTCAAGATATTATATCACAAATAATTTGATAATAATATATCATCTTTTATTCCAAATTGAAGTTTCTTTTTGTTATGAAATTTTATTAAACTTTAGTTGGATTATGGAATTTTTAACCTCTGCTTTTTCATTTTTTTGTTAATTATTAACATTTAATTTGATTTTAAATAAACATAATTAATAGGATGTTACTATTATATTCTTTATGAAAGTTAAATACTTATTTATTAAAAAGTATATTAATCTTTTAAAGAATAACAAAAAAAATGAATTTTTAATAATTTTTTTATAAAAGAAAAAATGATAATATTTTATTATCATCAAAAATGGAAAAAAATGATGAAGAAAAAGATGAAATAATTTTATACCAAGAAGGAAATGATGATAATAAAAACAATAATACAAATAATTCAGTATCAACAGAAAATGAAATGTTATCATTAAGTGAATTTTATTTAGAATGTGCAAGATTTGGAGAATTAGAAGACATGAAAAATGCATTAAAAGACGCAGATAAAGATTTTGATTATAATTTAAAGGATTTTGGAGGAAATACAGCATTACATATGTCTTGTGCAAATGGACATTTAAATATAGTAAAATATTTAATTGAAGAATTAAAATGTGATATTAATGCTAAAAATAATTCAAAGAGTACTCCATTACATTGGGCTTCTTTAAATGGAAAAAAAGATGTGGTTTTATATTTATTAGATAAAGGAGCTGATTTTGAAGCAATTAATAATAATAATAAAAAAGCAAGTGAAGTAGCTTATGATAATGATTTTTATGAAATTAGTGAAATTCTTTTGAATAAAGAAAATGAAAAAAATCCACAAAATATGGAAGAAATCGATAAAGATATTGAGGATAATGATATTTAAAAAAATATGTTAATGTTTTATAGAAAAATATCTTATTCAAAGGTTTTATAAAGAAATAATAATATTATATAAAAAAAATTAAATCTAATAAAATCCTATTTTCCTCTCTCCAAGTTAGAAAATTTCATACACAAAACTTTGAATTTTAATTAAATCATTTTATTTATAATTATTTCTTTTATAAATATTAAATTTTCTAAAATACAAATAGGATAATACCAAAACATATTAAAAAACAAATAATTGTTTATGCGAAACTTGAAATTGACATAAACTTATTTTTTGAATCTTGAACATAATTGACTGCAAAAAAGGAAAAATCTTTATTTAATAAAGCATTTCTTCTTTCTTGTTTAAAAGTTTCATCAGTGACTTGAAATAAAACACTAATAATTGGATCACTAAAAATATCAATATTAAAATAACAATTTTTATATTTTTCAACAATTTTTAATCTCTTTTCTAAAATAATTCTCCCAATTAATTCATTAGATAAAATATTAGTAGTATGTTTATCAATTAAATTTAAAGAAGAATTAAATTCAACTTGTATTTCTTTATTCCAAGATAAAGCTTTTACTGGAGTCATTTTATTTAAAAATTTAACTGTTTGATCAAATATTTCAGTTCCATTTTCTAATAAAATCCTTTTATTTCCTTTAGGATGAAAATATTCACATTCGCCTTCTCTTTTAACATATTTTAACATTTCTATTATTTTTTCCGCATATAATTTGGGATTTACTCTTACAAAATTAATCTCTTGTAAAATTCTCATTTCAAAAGAATTATTATCAATATTATTATCTGTTGACTTTAAAAGATATTGATTATTAGAATTATTTACTGAATTTTTTGTTTGATAAGAATTAAAATTTTCTTCATTTGCTTTATTTTTGTCTAAGTTACATATTGAAAGACATTTTTGATCTCTAAGTGAGTTTTGGACACATGCACATCCCATTTTATTTTTTTTTTTTAATTTTAGTTTAATTACTATTTAAAATATATTTTTAATTATGATAAATTAATTATGATTAATAAATAAATGTACAATCATCAGAAAAGAAAAAAATATTAAACTAAAAAATATTTATTATTTATTTATATTTAAATTTATTATTTATTATTTAATTTATTTCAAATAAAGAGAAAATTTACTTTAATCATTATAAAAAAATATAAAATTTTTAGAATAATTATAATAAAGATGTTTTTTAATTGGATTTTCAGATAATAATTTTTTTTTGTTGTTTAATTTTCTTATTAATTAAAATTTATTAATGATAATTTTCTTAGTAAAAAAATATATAATTAAAATAATATAACCTTTATTTAACACATTTATAAATGAATTATTCAATATTTCCTTTTTGAAAATCTTCAATTCCTTTATTTAAATTAGAATAAACATTATTTGTTGATTTTTCTATTAATTCATCATCAGAAAGAACATCTTCATCATTTATCATTGGAATTAATTTTTCATTAAAAGGATTGGCGGAAAAAATTTTTTGGTCTTTATATAAAATAAATTCTAAAGATTCATTTTTATCTTCAAAAGAAAAAATTATCTTTTTATTATTATATTTTTTCTTCATAATTTGTTTTCTCTTTGAAAATAATTGATATATATTTTTTTCATTTAAAATTGACTCAATATTGAGTTTATTTTTTTTATTTTCATTAGAAATTCTCTTTTTTGTGCTTTGATTATCTTTATCAATTAAATTTAAATCTTTTATTTTAAAAGAATTATTGTCAATATTTGTTTTATTTTTATTTAAGAAATGAATATTTTCTTTTTCATGAATAAAACAAGATTTAATCATTGAATATTTTTATTTGTTTTTTTCAGTTAATTGTTATTTTTATACAAAAATGTTTTTTAATCAAATTCACAATTTAAAAATATAAAAAAAATATTAAAAAAAACTTAAATAAAAAATTATTATAACCAATAACATTTACTTTATTGAAAGGACAGGAAGAATAATTCCAAATTTCAAACTACTTCAAACCATAATCTAAATAAATTAACAGAAAAAAATAGATAGAGAATCACAATTTATAAGATTATCTCTATTATTCTTTAGTTGAAATATAATAGAACATCACAATCAATAGATAATAATTATACAGAACATAGAAATATTTTAATGAGTTCATTTTGAAAAAATCAATGAATATTTACATATCTTATGTTATTAAATATATAATAAAAGAAAAAAAAATCGAAAATCATTATCAATATCCTAAATTTCCATTTTTGGAGATTGTAAATATAATTTAGAAATTAGATTAATTTACCTTTTAGATTTCATATTAATCTTATAATAGAAATTTTTATTTTAATTAATTTTTGGTATGCCTTTTAATCATATTGTTTCTTGGAATATTAACATCGACCATTAAAAACTTAATTTTTAAAAATAAATTTGGCTGGTTTCAAAGCTTTTATGGTATTAGTTATGAGAATGAATACTTTTAGATTTTTTTTAAAGAAAAAGTTTAATTATTATTCTAATGGAAAATATTTATGAAATTCATAATTTAATGTAGATTCTGAATATAAATTTAATAAACCTATGATATTAATATTTTATTTCTTTTTAATAATTATATTACTGTTATTTTATTCGATACTTTTTCTATTTCAAACAATAAAAAAATAGAATAAACAATTATATATTTATAATTATATATTGATTAATAATAAAAAATTTTATTTTTATGAAATTTTATTCAGTTTCAGAGTTATTTTTATCATCTAATAAAATTAATTTTTCTTTTTTCTTTCCTTTAATTTCTAATTCTTCACTTTTTGGATTAGGAACTTTAATATTAAATCTATTTTCTTTATATTGTAAATTTCTTTCAGTACTAGCCTCTTCCAAGAAGACCCTTCCAGTTTGGTTAATATCAATTAATTTATCTAATTGGAATTCTTTACTTTTAGAATCTTCATCATCTTCATTATTCTTATTTTCAAAATTATTATTAATATTTGAAATTTTAGAAACTTCAATCGATTGATTAATAGTAATTTGGTCTTTTGAAGCAGATTCAAATTGACTTAAAGAGATTGTATCAGATTGATCTGATATTTTTTTTTTTTTTTGATTAGAATTTAAAAAATGATTTCTTACTAAAACAACAGGAGGTGATTTTTTTACTTTTTGATGAATTGGACTTTGAACTTCACTTTCAACTCCATCTCTATTAAATAAATCTTTTAATATATCTTCTTTTTTAATTACTAAAACATTATCTAATTTTTCAGCATCAGTAAATATTCTACTATATAAACTTGCTGCTCTTGCTATATTTTTACCATTATTTTTATTTGAAGTATACATTATTTTCAAAGCTTCATTTATTTTTTTTATAATTTCATCAATTGATTTATTCCCATTATCACTTATTTTATTAATTTCTAAAATTAATGGATAATTAAAGTATTTTAATTCTTTATTACTATTTTCATCTCTAAATATTTCAGTATTACGAATAGAAATAAAGAATTCAATGAAAAATTTTTCAATATGTTGAAGGATTCTTGGTTCACTATATCTAAAATCGAAATTTGCATTTGTTTTCATTTCTGCACCTAATAATAAATCAATTTCTCTATATTTAAATAATTGTTGTTCTGAATTTTCAGTCATTCTACTTAATTTTTTTTGAGAATAAACATGAATAATTGATAATCCTTTTAAAAGAGGAACAAATTTAATTATAAATGTTAATCTTGGAAATGTTGAAGTACATTCAAATTTAACAAATCTAAAAGATGAACCTATATAAGTGAAATTATATCTATGTTCATTTTTATATGATTCCATCATCATTTTTGAATGATGCATTAACTCAAACCATAATTTTTCATTTCGATAATATTTTTTATTTTTTTTTATTTTTTCTAAAGCATTCCAATCAAGAAAAATATTATTGGTTGATAAATCTACAATATATAAATTTTTAAATTTAATATATGATTGACTTAATTCTTCTCTTTTAAGTAATTCATTGTAAATTTTTTGAAAATGTATACCAATATATCTTAAAAAATATAATTCATAAATCATAAATTCAAATAAATCTGATTCTTTAAAATCATTTAATTCATTTTCATGTTTGTAAAAAAAGGATTTAATAGTTTCAAAGGAATCAGAAGGAATACTCTTTTTATTTAGAGTTACAAATTTTTCAATTGTATCTCCTTTAAAATTTAATAAAGCAATATACATATGAATTAATATTAATTTTTGAAATGAAGAACTTGAATTATTTGGGAAAATACCAACTAAAGCCATTCCATCTTTTAATAATATTTGAATAATATAAGAAGAAATTGTAATTTTACTAAAACAAAAAAGGGAAGTATCAATTGCTTTATCTAATAAATGACAAGATATATTTTTTATTGTAATTTTATATTTATTATAATCATCTTCATTTTCATACAAATTTTGATATTGAGAATGTAAAATACAAATTCCACTTTTGGTAAAAACAAAAAATTCAGAAATAGTATTGTTTACTGATTCTTTAGTAGACATAGAAGCTTCCATTAAACCATATACTCTATATCATTGATTATATATATTTTACTTAACTTCAGAATGCTTTTTATATTGCATTAAGCTTTGAAAAAATCCTTTATAATTTAATTCCATTTTTACTTTTTTTAAAGAAATTTTCTGAAATAAATTAATTAAATAAAATGGGATGTTGTGAAAATTGTGTTAATGTAAATTAATAAATTAATAAAATATAGAATGAAAAATTATCTTTTTTTAATAAACAAAAATCTGAACATAGAATATCTTTTGAAGATGGAAATAATAAAAGTATAAGTAAATATATTTATTTATAATTTATTTATAGATATTTTTGATGATACAAGTACAATAAATGGGAAAAACTTAAGTTTTTTAAATGAAAATAGTATAATTCAAACAAGTAAAAGGGAAAATTTTTCAGATTCAAAAACAGTTGTTTCAGGTTTTATTAAAGAAAATGATATATCTCGAGCAGATGTTAAAAATATTAACTTTAACGAATTTGAAAATAATAATTCAAATGATAATAAAAAATGTTTCATTCAAATGAATAATAATAATTCAAATAATTCAAGAAATAAAAATACTAAAAAAATATTATATAATCAATTATCTTTTGGAAATTTTAATCAAAATTTAATTCAAAATAATTCTTCAAATAATAATAATAATATAAAAGAAAATTTACAGATTGAAGATAATAAAAAAGAAAAAGAAGATAATAAAAATAATAAATTAGAAAAAGGAATTAAAACTAAATTAAGTAATGAAAAATTTATGATGAAATTAAAGGAATCGGAAGAATTTAAAAAAAAGAAATCATTAAATGAATCGAATTCTTTTATTGAAAAAGTGATAAAAGAAAATAAAAAAAATGAAGAAAAAAAAAAAGGATTACAGAATTTAAAAGATGATTTAATGATAAATCAAAAAATAGAAATATACAACAATGAAAAAGATAATAATTTAATTTCTCAAGAAAATAAGAAAGAAGATATTTTAGAACAACAAATAAATAAAGAAGAAAAAGAACAAAATATATCATCAAAAAAAACAAAGGAGCAAAAAATTAAAGAAAAGATTGAAAAAAGATTAGAATATTATAAAAAAAATAAAAACAATATTAGTAATAACGATAATAAAAAAATTCCAGAAGGTATTGAAAGTATTGAATCAAAAATAAACAAAAACAAATTTAGACCAATTGAAAAAAGTTATACTATACATGATAAAGCAAAAATAATACAAAATTTAATGCTTGGAAAAAATAAAAATTATGAACCAAATCAAATTGTAGAGACTAAAGAAAGTAATGATATTAATAATTTAATAAGTCAAAAACCTGTTATAAAAAAAAAGAAAAAAACTTATAAACCATTTATTATATCAGATTAATATAATATAATTATTGAAAAATGGTAATATAAAAATTTATACAGGTTATTAATTATATACATAAATTTAAATAGTTTTTTTTAACATTAAATTAAATACTATTAATTATTTCTTTTATATATTTTTAAATACTCATAAAAAACTTAGGAAAAAAATATATAAAAATAAAATAAGATTTTTATTTAATATATATTGAAAATAAAAACCCAAATAAATAACCCTAACTAAATAAGCAATATTTAAAAAACTCCAAAAAAAAAAGATCATTTATTTCTTATTCAAAACATGGCAAATAACAGTGATATCATCTCTAATAGGTCCTTCAGCACCCCATTCTCCACTAACTTCAATCATAAGAGTTTTAACTAATCCAATATAATCCCCAGATAAAAATTGTTTATAACTTAATTCTTTAACTTGTTCATCAGAATAAAATTCCCAAAGTCCATCAGAAGCGACAATAATATATGATTCAGAAGTATAATTTTTTTCAATAAATTCAGGAGTACAAATAACACCAACACTTTTAGCAACTTCATCACCTAATGTTCTACTAATAGCAATACCAGGAAATTTTTCTCCTTTAACCCAAACTCTTTTAATACCTTCATTTTCTTTTTCATCATCACAAGTTGCTATTTCTCCTCCTGATTCTTCTATTCTTTTTTGTTCTTCTGGATTTGTAGGCTTTTGATCATTACTTAATTTAATTGCTTGAAAATCTTCATTTCCTATTTTTGATACTAATATTGCTCTTGAATCACCTACATTTGAACATATTATTTTATTATCTATTTGATATATTACTACCATTGTTGTACCACTAAAATGTGTATCAAATGATGCATTTATTAAATCTTCTTGTAATTTATTAAAAAATTTTTTTAAAAGAGAATAATTATTACTTGTTAGTTTTTGGTATAATAAATCTTTTGTTAATTTTCCTTTTTCCTTTTTAGTAATAAAGTTATTTTCATCAGAGAAAAATTTTTTTAAAGCTTCACCACAAAATTGACTTACAAAATGACCATTTGTTCCATGACCATCCATTACGCCGTAAATATTGCAATTATCTAATCCAAAAACATTTTCTATAAAAGAAAAAGAATCTTGATTTTCTTTTATTGTTCCTGACTCATCAGACCCTGGATGTGTTCCAGCATAATATATTGTATTTTTTCCTTGCTCTATTTTTATGTCTGAAGATAATATTTTTTTTATTGGTTTATCTTCTACTTCTTTTGAATCTGTTTCTTGTGCATTTATTAATTCTAAACGCTTATCTGATATTGATATTTTATTTGTACGAAGTGCATGTGTTCTACGCTTGTGATGTTGGTTTGGAGAAGATATTCTTTTCTTTCCTTGATCTAAAGATGATTTTGATTGTCTTTTATTTGAAGTTTGGGTTTTGTTTTCCATTTTTTTTAATTTTTTTAATAATTTTTTTTTTTTTTAATTTTTTTGTGGATTGATTTATTTATTTTTATTAAACATTTAATATATTGTTTTATTTGTTTATATTGAAAAAATATATAATAATATTTTTATTATTTATTAATTAATTTTAATTTAAAAAAATGAAAAATTAAATAAAATTAATATTATTTCTTTTATTTATTCTATATATTTATATTTTAATTCTAATGTTTAGTATTTTTTAATTTTGTTTTCTTATCTCTTACACTATAAATATTAAATCCTTTTTTTTTTGATTTATTTTCAATAGGTGGAAATCCAAGAATATTTCGTAAATTTATCATATTCTGAGAAATTGCAAAAATAGGATATTTAATATTTATTTTTCTCCCTTTTTTATTAGTTCTTATTTTTAGTAATTTAGAATAATCATAATTAAACAATCTATAATCTATTTTATTATCAAAATTTAATCTATGATTCGTTAAATATTGAATTTCATTTACATCAAGTAAATCTTTTAAATATTCTGGTAAAAATTTATTATTTTCACTCTTTTTTTTATTAAGTAATAAATCATTAATTGAAGGAGTAGAAACATTTCTATTTTTTTTAAAAGTATTATTTTGAGTAAAATTATTTGAATAAGTTTTAAAATAACTGGCTGAAGTTTCAACTCTACTAGAAGAAGTTTTTGGTCTTAATTTTTTATTACTCATACAAATTGCCCCACTCGTTGATTTATTTTCTTCTTTTGATTTTGGAGAAAAAAGATAAGAATTGTATCTATTATTAGAATTTCTTGAAGGATTATAATTATGAGATATTTTACATTCAATTTTATCTGAGACACTTGATAATGTTTGATATGTATTTATTGTATTTATTCCTATATTTTCACTTTCTTTATTATCAATTTCATTATCATAAATAAATTGATGTATTAATTTACTATTTTTTTCCATATCTAAAAGTAATTTAAATACATTCAAATTTTGTTTTACTTTATTATTTATTAAATTCTTATTATACATTTCATTTTTATATATTAATATTTTTTCAGGTATTTTATCTTCAAGTATTTTATAATTTTTATTATGAAAAATAAAATTTTTACTTTTACATACTAGTTTTTTAGTTTCTTTATTAGGGTCTTTTGCATTTTCAAAACATTCAATTAATAAATCTTTTATTCTATCTTTAATTATTAATGACAATTCTTTAATTTCATTGTCTCCTGAATAATAATAATTTAATAAAGAAAAACTTTTTTGACCAAAATATGATGGATTTAAAGATAATTTTGTTTCCACAGATTTTTGATGTAATTCTAAAATTTCTCTTTCAATATCTTCTTCTGTTAATTCTTTAATTATTATAACTTCTCTAATTCCTTTTCTTTTTCTATCAATTTTATCTCTTCTTTCTTGTTCAATTCTCTCAAATTCTCTTATATTATTTTTCCTAATTAATGCATGAATATTTGTTCCTCTTACAATTTCATCTAATAATTTAATTTGTTCTGGAAGTCTTTCTAAAATTTTTCTTTTTTCAATAAAATTTTCTATATCATTTAAAAAGAAATTAAATAATTCAAATTTTTCTTCTAAAGGAGTAAGTTTCTTTTTTCTCATTTATAAAAATAATGTTAATAATAATAAAACATAAAAAAATTTGATTAAAAATTAAATAAATATTCTAAAAAAAAACAAAAATCAAATTATGAATCTTAAAATCAATTTTTTTAAACTTTATTACTTTGTTCATTTCTTCTTTCTTTAAATTTCTGAATTAACTCAGCAAGCGGAGCCAATTCTTTAGGTTCTACTAAATTAAATCTATCAATAAAAAAGATAAAATGTTTAAAACAAGTATTTAAATGGTATTGACATCCAAGCATAACAATATGAGGGAAATGTGTATAATAAATATGAGCATAAACTCTAAACAATCTTTTAAAAATAATTTTAATAATTTGTAAAAAATTTTTAGGAAAAGGAACTCCAATAACAGAAGGAAAAATACTTTCATTATTTAATTGATTTTCAACCCAAGTCATTAAATATTCAATATATTCTGAAGCGCTTACTTTTAAAGGTGCTTTAACATTTGCTCCATCTGCCCATAAATATTCATATTTTGGTCCTGCTGACATTACAGGACAACTTTTTTTTGTACATAATTCAATCAACATTCCATATAATAAATTTATATCATTATAAAATTCTATTGTATTTACTGCTAACCATTCATTTAAATCTTCTCCTTTTGGTAATTCTACTGCTAAATCTATGTTTCCACTACCCAATGTCATTTGAGCTATTTGCTTTAAACCATATCCACGAGAGTTTTTTGTTATTTTTTTATTTCTTGGCATTACGTTCTTTTCTTCTGGTTTGTTCATTTTTTTTTATTTTTAAATATAAAATTAAATTTTATATATTTTTTGAGGATAATAATTTTTTAAAAAATATTTAAAATGTTAGAAACATTATATTTTTTATGAATATCATTTTTTATGTAAATTAAATTATAATAAAATTAATTATTTTAAATAATTAATATTTTTGAATAATATATATTCTAAGTTAAAATTTAAGATTATATTATTTTTTAATTCAATAATAAAATAAGTATCATATTCAGATTTTAGTTAAAAAATTTTTATCATTATTTTTTATTATAATTGGAAAAATGAAATAAAATGGTCTTTTGAAATATTTACTCTTATAATAAAATATATAATATATATAATATATTTGAAAAAAATTTACTTATTTTTCTCTAATATTTACATATATTTAATATAATTTAAACATATATCTTAGTTATTTATATTGTGTTATTTTTCCATCTCATTATTATAAAATAAAAACTTATTTAATTTAAATATATGATAAAAATAAATTCTATAAATTTTTTTTAAAGGTTAAAATAAACTTTCTATAAGTTAATCATAAAATTAGAATCATATAAATTTTCTTAGTATTTTCAATTAATCTCTTTCAATATGATTTTATTAACTTAAAAATATAAATTTATATTATTAATGATAAAATTTCACTTTATATTTTACAAAAAAATGAATGAATTTAATTTTAGGAATTTGATGTGAGTTAAGGTGTGTCTTATATTTTTTATGAAAATAATAATTATAATTAATATAAATCTATTATTATATTAAAATTATTATATTTCCCAATTAATTTCCTGATTCCCCAATTTTAACATTTTCAACCATTTTTTCTAGTATGTTCTCTGCGTGTTCTTCTTGAACTTCTTTAAATTTATCTAAATTTAATACTAATAATGTTAAAAATATGAGAGTTTTGTTCTTTGAATGTTCTTCTTTAACTTCTTAAAATTTATCTAATTTTAATACTAATAATGTTAATAATATGAGTTATATGCTCTCTAAATGTTATTCTTTAACTTCTTTAAATTTATCTAATTTTAATACTAATAATGTTAAAGAAATGAGTTATATGCTCTCTGAGTGTTCTTCTTTAAGTTTTTTAAATTTATCTAATTTTAATACTAATATTGTTAAAGATATGAGTTATATGTTCTCTTGTTGTTCGAATTTAACTTTTTTAAATTTATCTAATTTTAATACTAATATTGTTAAAGATATGAGTTATATGTTCTCTGAGTGTTCTGCTTTAACTTTTTTAAATTTATCTAATTTTAATACAATTAATGTTCATAATATGAGTAATATGTTCTCTGAGTGTTCTGCTTTAACTTCTTTAAATTTATCTAATTTTAATACTAATAATGTTAAAGATATGAATAATATGTTTTCTTTTTGTTCTTCTTTAACTTCTTTAAATTTATCTAATTTTAATACTAATAATGTTAATAATATGAGTTATATGTT